>JAZHFQ010000336.1:1800000-1974790 GCA_038387885.1 Spodoptera picta
GAGACAAAACGGAAATAAATTGCAGAAAAAATATTTTTTTCTTTTTACTCACTTTTAAAATTCTGAAATGCGAACAACACAACACTGATCGTAAGCGAGCATAAATTTTATTGGGCGAACGAATGTAGCGCGTCCCGTTTGACACCGGCGTGCGTTCTGCCTCACGTACGATTCTCGTTTGGTCTTTCCGCTTCACGCTTGACGTTTTTATGGATCAGTCAACGCTGTGATTGGTCGAGACGACGAGCCCGTCGCTACGTCACACGAAAGCCTTAGGGCTCACCGGCTCACGCAACCGATAGATTTTTACTACAATTTGGCAATTTGTATAGAGTTGTAGCACTGTGCGGTTGTTGAATGGGCTCAGTTCCAGAACTTCCCGACTCGCGAATTTAATTTTATTAAAAATTGTTCTCCAATTGTGAATTAACTTAATATCTAAAGTCACTAAATCAAGTACTAATCAAAAACAAATTGCATAAGTTAATTTATGCAAGATTTGACAGTGCCACATTCATTCCATAGCCTTTACCGAGCAACTCATGAAAAACCAATTACTCATATCACAATACCATTAAATAAAACCCAACATCCCGTAAACCAAATAAAAAGCGAAATCACAATTAATTAAATAAAGAATTGATGGGCAGAAACAATACGACTCAAAAAATCTAAACCGAAATTGAAAAGAGGTTGCAAACGTCAAGAAAAAATTTAAACAAATCAATTTAAAATGACTTACCCAAGTGTTATAAGAAAACGTTTATAAAATCCACTCGGTACAGTAGCACGGTGTTGCACTATACGTCTCTCCGAAGCTCAGAATGCTAAGCGACTAACCGACGCGACTGTCTCACTGAAATACTCGAGTACATCACTCCCATTGTTTTGTCTCGCCACACAACTACACACATATGTTCAACATACGTGTGTGCACAGTACACACTGATTACCTATATTAATATTCCATATATTACTTTAAATTAAATAAAATATTTTTTAAGATAACTTCTTTTTTTTCCTTATAGACGAGTGTGCGCTATGGTCAAGCGCAGCTTAATTGTGATTCGCCGTTAACTGTCGTGCTATCTCTGTCGTTTTAAAGTGTATGGAGGCGACAGATAGAATTCTGATAAGTACTTCAAGTTTCAGTGTTCGGGTTAAGAACAAAATTTTCTTATGGTTTAATTGGATAAGCCTATTTAATTCAGCCAATGTAGTGAATTCTTGTCAAGTATTAGATAATCAGGAGCTCTAAATAATTCCTTCAAGTTAAAAAAAAAATCCTCTGTACGCTACAGGTCAAATAGGATAAAAATGGTAGGTTAGTATAAATAAGATGTGTACGTTTATATAATTGTATTTGTTTGTATAATAAACTAAGGAAGGCAGGGGAATTTCCTTGTAACTAAAACCGCGAACAAAAACTAATTGTTTCATAATTAAGTGAGATGATGCACTAACGTCTGCATTCCGACCAATAAATTGAAAGTACCCACTGTGACGTCAGCCACCAACGTTTACCCCAACGTTGGCGGCAAATGTTGGAACTAAGTCGCCAGTTGACCCATCCCGTCGAACTACAAGCGCCAAGAAGACAGAAGTTACCAGAGAATCATATTTCAGTTTTGAAATATTTACAATTTGATGGCGTAGTAAATTAACCTAATTCTGTTTTATCTTAAACCTTCATGACGCTTTTAATCTCTTGTTCAATCATATGCTTACCATACCTAACCCTGAACAAGACTGTAAAGAAAACATGATGGTCTTTGCCCGCCGCTTGAATATAGGCGGGTGTGCACATGTTATCAAAGAGTATGATTAGATGCATTGACACACAGAGATTAGGTATATGTGAGAATTTTCTCGGAAACGATAACACAGCCTTCGACGTGTCACATCATAATCTCCTTTGTACTGTCATGCACTGTGGCACAGTGTCAAAGTAATTTTGTATTTATGCTAGCCACTATCTTATGTTTTTTTCCATGTTGATAGGAAAATCAGCCCACTGTTTATGGCGAGTCATATGGGAGTGTTGGAAAAATCACTTCTGATTATTTCTTTATCAAGTTGTCCGTTCTTGACCTCGTTTTTTTTTCAGTTAGGAACTGAAAGATGGCGTCTATTATGGAATGTTGTTGTACAGGGACAGACTGATCTTACAGATAACGTAGTTTAACAAAACATAATATTTTTATTTAGGTGTACGTTTTCCCCGTATTGTTTGAAATGTTCACTGATTACTTTTTTAATACCACATCTTTAGATGTTGTTGCTTCTGAAAATTATTACGAAATTTAATTTTTTTTGTGATAATAAAGTTTGATTTATTTAGGTAATCTGCTGTATTTATTTTCTTGGTTATTATAAATTATTAAGTTTACGGCTTACTCACGTAAATATTTGACAAGGAACTCGACTAGTTTCAAGCCATGCTAGAGGCTCATATTCATGAGCAGCATTTCGCGACCCGTAACGCGGCGTCACACTGCTATAGCATGGCTTGAAACTAGTCGAGTTCCTCGTCAAATAATTACGTGAGTAAGCCGAAAACACAATAATTCTTGGTTATTCATAAGAAATATGAAAATCATCATACAATTCAGTTGGTATCGATCGTGGAAAGTATTATTTGCTATCAGTCAAATGGAAAACGATTACTTTGAATTTCCAGATGAAGATGCAGATAAATACCTACAGATAAAATGACTGACAGACAGACATATTAAGTGTATCTTTCTGATATTGCCTTCTGGCGCCAAAGCTGACGTCAATGAAGATTTGTTCAGTGGTTTTGAATTAAGAAACCAAAAAACATATTTTTTTAAATTTATAATTACCTACACTGTAACCAACTGTTCTGAAACAGGATTTATAAAATCATAAATGTTTAATAGGGTAGTTTGAAACTAGTCAATTCTTTAATACATTTTTAAAATGTAAAGAAGCATAATTTAAGTTAAGAAGATAACACAATTTTGCTATGAATTTCATACGAAATTGTGCGCTATCACATCATATCATATTTTAACGACTAATTTTCGTAAAAAATGCTATCACAAAAATTGAACATCAATTCAAAAAAGTGTGAAAAACATTAAATATTAGCTTCTGCCCGCGACTTCGTACGTGCAATCCCGTTTTTTTCCGTTCCCGTTCGTGATTTTCGGGTAATAAGTAACAAAAAAGTATTGGATAAAAAGTATCCTATGTCCGTCTCCTGGTTCTAAGCTATCTCCCCGCCAATTTACATACAAATCGATTTATCCGTTCTTGAGTTATACATAGTGTAACTAACACGACTTTCTTTTATAGAGGTATATTAAAAATATATAAGTAGAATATAGATATAGATTTTGTTGTATTGAATATTGGAAGCAAAATATTTTTAATCGAGGAAAGTACGAATTGATCCATCCTTCGAGTGTCACGTGTTTTTATTTGTATTGCACAAAAAGTAGTTAATTATTGCACATCAATTTTATGATGCTTTTGACGTCAAAGCTTTGGATAAACCTGATTTTAAAAAGGGAAAAAATTAGATATTTCCTCAATATGACGTGTTATATTTACTTTTATACCTTATGTACCTATAATATGTAGTAAGTATGTTTTATAACAGTAACTACTTTCTTTCCTAATTATAACATAATATAACTTCGCGCCTTTTATACCCAACTGGGTAGGCCGAGGTTCACATTACGGCACTTAATGCCACAGTACAATGTAACACCCACTTTTCACTATTCATGGCATGATGAGTCCCATGTAATAGGGGGTGAGCCTATTGCCATATATGAGATTTTTTTTAAAACCCAGCAATACTTGCCCGACCGAATCGAACCCGTGACCCTTTCGCAGTCGCACTTGCGACCACTTCAACAATAAGGTAGTCAGTCTTTCCTAATTGTCGTACGTAAGTGCGTGCCAACCTCTTAACACATTAAACGCCATGGGGGTCACCGGCGACCAACGTCATTGGTGGATTTGCCTTCAACCTTAGCGGGAAATTGACCTTTTTTGTACACCTGATCTTTATTCCTTTTTTAAGGGGGAAAAATCATAGAATGAATTCTCCCGCTTGGGTGAGGCGGGAAGGAGTGTCAGACTCTTACTGACTAAAAACACCCCGTTCTTTCTCCTGCACTACGAGCCGGAACGCCGCCAACCCTTTAAGTTCTCCATGGTATCTCCTCTAAGGAGCAAAGATAAATCTAAAAAACATTTTAGAAACTTTCTTTATTAATAATCTGTGTCTACAACCTATCTATCTATCGGTTTATAATGTTACGGGTGTAGGCTAAAGATAGCCTGAACATGAAAGAACACGAAACGCTCTACAATAAATAGTTTAAAAAAAAATAAAAAAAGCTACAACAAGAATAAAAGTTATCAAATAATAAACCCAGATGTATATGGACATGTCATATCATGTCGTGTTAGAATCAACAAACGTCATTTATGAATTTCGTTAGATCACATTTGAAGTGCCTACGTCATATTTGATTCATACCCACATAACATCACGCATTTTATCCCCGAAGGACTCAATGATACTGTACAAGATAGCACCCACTCTTGACTATTTATGTTGAGATTCATGTAATAGGGGATGAACCTATTGCCATATACCGGATCCAATTTATTAAAAAAAAACAAGCAATGCTTTGCCCGACTCGGGAACCAAACCCGAGACTTTTGCCCGGCGACCACTCGGCCAACGAGGCAGTCACATTATTATAATTGGTCCATATATGGATATTAATTAATTCCTATGTCATATATGTATATAACCAATTATATTAATATGTATATTATTATAGTAACCAATTTACTATTGATATGATATTCACGTCATTTTGACGCACCTAGTTATTGGGAAAACCTTTCAAATGAATAGATTATCCTGCATTATTTTAAAGTGGTTAACTATTTAAGGTTGCGTCGTGTAAACCTATTGATAAAAATCAATAACATTTCTATAAGCTTTCTAAGTCCAATTAGGACAGTTCCAAATTCTTAGTCGTAACTCCGAAGCCGCGGGTAAAAGTTAGTGTCAAATAAATAGAAAAGTATCATTGTTTTTGTTTCGATAAAAGTATTAAATTAGAATAATCAAGTTTGTTTTGAACACATAACATAACATCACGCCTTTTATCCCCGAAGGGATAGGTAAAGGTGCACACAGAAGTAACACCCACTTTTCAATATTTATGTCATGAGTCCCATGTAATAGGGCGTGAGCCTATTGCCATATACCGGGCACAATTCCAGACTCCGTGCTACTACTGAGTTTTTTTTTAAAACCCGGTAATAGATACTTTGCTCGGCCAACGAGGCAGTCAGTTTTGCTAACCTTTTCTTGAAATAAACCAAATATTAATTAATGTTAAAGTGAACAATACACTACAACAACACACTACTATTACGGAATAGGAACACCACGGCCAAAATATTTATGTTTAGTAAATAAGATTTGGACAGTTATCTGATAACGTATCGTTACGTAGGTACATTATATTATATGTAGATATGTGTGACGTAAACACATGTGACTAATTTGTTCATGTAAATAATGAGATTACTTAATTCATAAATAGTTTGTGGTAGAGATATTTTTCTTTTTATAATCGTTGCCCCACACTGGGATTTTCTCCTGTATCGTGGGTGCGTTTACAAACATACAAGTTCACATACACATGACACCCGTCGCGTAGAACCTAACGGGTTACCGGGGCTCCCTTCTCCGGCTCGAAGTGCAGGAGAAGGAACGGGGTGGATTTTAGTCAGTAAGAGTCTGGCACCCCCTTCGATGTCATCTAAGTCATTCGATGATTTTCCCCCTTAAAACAAAGGATCAATAATTTGTGGATCATAAAAAGAGTTACTCCATGTGGGAATCAGTCCAGCCACCGCACCAACCATGCAGTTTCACGACTAATATTACGACTTGTTTAAATGTTAAACCTATGTATATGTTATGAAAAGCTTTATGACACGATGCTAGACAACATAGGTACCTATGAGATGATAAATGTGAGCTATATACACACTCACTTATGACCACTAGCAGTCAATTGGTAGACTTGATTAAATCAGAATTATAACCCAAAATGATTTTAAACCTATACTAGCTACTTCCGCGCGGTTTTACACGCTCTGCTCAGCTCCTATTGATCGTAGCGTGATGTTTTATAGCCTATAGCTATCCTCGATAAATGCGCTATCCAACACAAAAAGAGTTATTCAAATCAAACCTGTAATTACGGAGATTAGAGCGTTCAAACAAACAAAAAAACAATAGAGGTATAATAGTATAAGATTTTGAGCCCAAAAGCACTTTGTACTTTTCAGTCACAATCACATATGGACCATGTGCCTTGGTCAAATAAAACCGCATCTTAATCGTAGCATACATTAATTCGCAGTATAAATAAAACCCAACGACGCCACATAACACGGAAAACCCAATTAATTTAAAATCACCACCAGCCCAAATAAGTAACACACACATTGACCAGAAGCACTTACATCCATTAAACTAATAACATAACTACATATCTACTTAGAAGTCACGAAAAAACTATCTCTACTAATATAATAAATGCAGAAGTTTTTTTTTTAAAAAAAAACGTTGCCCCACACTAGGATTATCTCCTGTGTCGTGGGTGCGTTTACAAACATACAAGTTCACATACACATGACACCCAGACCCGAAACAACAATTTGTGGATCGCACAAAGTGTGGTTCCGTGCGGGAATCGAACCCGCGACACGTTGCACGGCAGCCGGTTGCCCAGCCACCGCACCAACCGTGCAGTCTATAAATCAGAAGATATTTATTAGAGAAGATGAAAATAATCTAGGAAATGAATACTATCAACTCGTTTTAGTTCACTACTGAGCATAACTTACTAAAACATTACATTTTGCTAAAAGTACCAATAAACCAGCTCACATGCACGAAGACGCAGGTAAAATCTAGTTTAAACATGTAAAAGAAAACACCAAGCTACTAAAACCGCAAGTTTTAATAACTTCTATGTGAATCATGACATCGGCCGTGACTTTGACCTGTCGGAGTGTACGAGTGTGTGACGCTGTCCACGGAAGCGAAGCGGGTCGTCAACACATCACTACATGTCTACTAAAGTTCTACTGAGCGGAAGATCGAGCTCAGTGATATCCTTTTGAAGAGGATTCTTAACAGAGGATGGGATCTGGTTGATGTGTAAAATTTCTATGTGATTATTTTAAAGACCTAAGGACGATCTTAACATTGCAATTCGATTCCACGTAGTACCTATCAACGTGTTTTATATTCAACTTTAGTGGAATCTAGAACTTTACGAACCACTACAAAAACGAAGCAAAATTTTAACCGTAGAAAAGTTTATTAATCTTCAACGACGATATGCATCAAAATCAAACAAACAAAAATGAAATGCAGTTATTTATGTATTCAGCTCAGAGCACATTCGCCGAAATTGAGAAATTATGTCCCAATATAACCACATTACCATTCCGATGTGAGCGACGCTTGCAAGCCGACCAAGGTGTTTCATGTTATGCCTAAGTTCTACAGACTGCACTAAACAATAACACAATCGCAGAGATTATTAATTTATGTGTTTTGCGCGTGTACACGTATTTGTGTTTAGCCCATTATTATATTGATCTGATGATACCATTTTGAGGCTAGAACATTAGAAAAATACATTTTATCTATGGGTAAAATCCACACTAAACGATCTGTAAAGTTTGATTTACATATTAATGAAGCTAATTCATCGTAAAAATTAATCAGATATAGAAAAAATGAAATAAAAAGGTACGTCTATGAAAGAAATAAATTTTTCCAATATCCAAGTTGTATTACTCAAAAACTTATTCATAACTTGGTTATTATGTGATACACATGATTCCAGTAATAAAAAGGAAATTTAAAATGATCTATTAATGAAGTAAGTTAAATAAAAACTTTGACAAACTAGGTCTAGACGTCCATGGTTCTTGAACCAAAGGCAAGCCTTGACCAACCTAAACGTATACAATAAAAGACCAGTCAACAGTCGGAGATAAAATTAGGTATATCAATCAATTAATCATGTCAACTTCGTACACGTCCAAAGGAATTCAAGTGTTTTTTGATAAGAATATCAAAAGAGATAAGATTTCCTCCACATCTTTACATGTGTAATCGAAATGGGGAATTAAGTTGCAAAAAAGACTGTGCTGGATGATTTTCCTTAAGCATGAAGTTCTAAATTTTGGGAGTACCACAGGGTACTATCATAGGTCCTATACAATTTAAAATTGTAATAAGTCACTTCAAATGACTTTGATTTTTAACCGACTTCAAAAAAAGGAGGAGGTTCTCAATTCGACCGTATATATTTTTGTTTAATATTGAAATCATATTAAAAAGGAATAAAGATTGCATTGTATTTCGCTATTTATTTAACGGAACAGACGGATGGAACCAATTAATTAATTGCGCCGCGTGATCAAATCAATACATCTAGGTAAATCGATTACAATCTGTTATAACTACTATAATATCATAGTAATACAAAACAATTTCCTTATACAACTCGAAATAAAACAAGGAAACATGGAATTATGTATTTTTTTCACGAGATAAGTCTATGTAATGTACGTTTACGTTTTGTAACACGTCGTAATGAATATCTTATGTCCGGAAAATGTCTTTGAACTATGGAATTTTTTATAAAGGGCTGTATCTATGTAGGATGTAATAGAAGAATTTTTATGTTTGTTAATTGTTTGTAGGAAGCGATACCAGTTTGTAGTTACACGGCTTCCATTTTCTGTTAACAAAATACAAACAAACACGCTATTAATAATACATCTAAATTAAGCTAATGTAATAGGGAAGCAAATTATAATTAAATTATTACGTACTGACAGTCTCAGATTCCGTGTACTCCGAAATTTCTTAAAAGGAAACTTAATTTGCGAAGATTCTACAATTCTACTCCACTCCATTTTCGGAAGTCGAACTTGTGGTCATGTGGTCCATAAAAAGTTCAAAAAATTAAAAAAAAAGATGATTCTTTAGTCAGTTAAATTGTAATTGTATTGGTCAGAGGGTTAATTCTCGGAAATGTAAATCATCAGGATACCCAGTCAGTTAGTAATCGATGTTTTAAATATTGATGCGATGAGTCTCCTGATTGGCGCCATCATTTTACGTCTATTCATCTTGTCAGATAAATACCATCAGCATCGCATTGTATTCATACGTTTTGTTCCCTAAACAGGGTGATATAAGTTAACACTAATTTTTGCTTTATGTTTCGTAAGTATTATGAAATGTTATTTCAAATGTTTGCACCGATACTGATAAGTTTACTACTATGAAATCGATGCAATTAATGTACATAGAGGTAGATATGCAATTGAAAATCAAGTTTAGAAGGAAAACACGTCAACATTTTGCGTCATTTTCTACGGTATGTCCTACAAGCCAAGATGGCTTTAAGAGTTTACTCTAGTTCAAGTTAAACCTAAAGAATTTAAAACATGTCACAGTGACGTAGGTGGATTAAAGCCTAATAGCTTGGGATTAATTGAAGCGAAGGCCAATGAAGACCATTCGCTTCTAGGAAAGGAAATAATGTGATCAGGTTTTCTCTGAATACCAGAGGCAGTATTGTAGTGTCGTTGTCAAAATGATTTCAACGGATAAATAAACGGTTTTTCAAATCAGTCATGTATTGTTTTAATAGATTCTAAAACTTTTGGGCAACGGTTATGTGTTTTTGGTTCTTTTCGATTGCTACCAAAAAGTTTCAGACAGTACAATTACTCTCCATATTCCATAGGATGAGCTTTTCGTCATAAATGAGGTTGAAACAACTTTGTCTTTACTTTTGTAGATGCAATGCATATTTTAGTCATCCCCAGTGTGTTTTTCCGCATTACAATAGGTACTTTTGGCAAAACTAAGTTCATATGTGACGTTTCGAATGAAAATAAATAAATGTAACAACTTTAAAATACACAATGAAAATATTAGCCCAACAATTTATAAGGAGATCAGCCCACACAATCAAATTAGCACCTAAAGATATTACAGAATTTAGCACACATTTCAATGATTTGAATTGCCAATATAATATATTGAAAAATCATGAATTTATTAGAGTCTTGAAGCGAATTGTACTAATGATTAAATTAAACTAAGATCTTAAATAAGATGTGATCTGATTGAGTAAGCAAACGTTGCAGAATCGAAATTAATGTACCTCTATAGAAACTTCTGATGATGAGAGAAAACAAATACAGTTCGACTTTTAAAATACGTTAAACTGTTTGCACTGGCCAGCTGAACATTGAATATTATTATTATATTACATTAACAGCCAATAAGTGACCACACTGACCACTGCTGACTACAGGCCTCTTCTCACACGGAGAAGGTTTGAGCATTAATCACCACGCTTGCCCAATGCGGATTGGCGATTTCAAACTTATAATTAGAAAATATATAAGTCCAGGTTTCCTCAAGATATTTTCCTTTACCGTTTGTCAGTGATGTCTGTATAAAATAGTTATATATATGCCTAAACAAAATAGTTAAGGACATGATATCTTTGAAAACTTTTCCTATGTTCATGTTGTGGATTCCAAAACCGCACATATGAATACGTCACTATCTTGTTCAGTACCTTTGATGTCGCTGAATAAATCATCAAAATTTCCGAAAATTTTCAATATAGGATAGAAAACTTTACAAAAGAGATGAGCAGATTCGATATAATATTAATTTTTATTTTTCTTGTAATACCTACTGATGGTGACTGATTCGGAAATATTAACTACCTAATTCTTAAAACGGTGCAACGCAGACGGATTTTTTATGATAAAACATAACATTAAGGTCGCATCTCTATAATCCCCAAATCCCCTGTATACAATGTAACACTAATTACCCCATCGAACTAAATTCATTATTTGTCATATTGCTCATGACTATGATTTCTAGCATGGCTTGCAACAAGTGGAGTTGTCTCATCAACCGTGCGACATTACAGTTTCTTATCAACTATTTATTCAAATACACAAATAAGGGGTAGGCAGAGGTCCACATTACGACACTTAATGCCACTTCACTATTTACGTTATGCCCATGTAATAGGGGGTGAGTTTATTGCCATATACCAGTCACAATTCCAGTCCCCGTGCTATTACTAAGAATCCTTTTTAAAAACCCAGTAATACTTTGCCCGACCCGGGAATCGGGAATCGAACTTGAGAACCCTTGACGGGCAGTCGCACTTGGCCAACGAGGCAAATATATATTATAAATATATCTGTATGTCGGTTTCAACTATCACGATTAGGCTTCTTCTTTTTATTTTTATATAGGAGCTTTAGTGCTCACCTCGAGTATTGCTAATATACCCTATTTTATATATTAAAACATTCTTGTTAAAGGCTATGAGGGGGTCAAAAGTGGCTCCAAATGGTTCGTGTAACATTACACACGGTGCGGTTCGCCAGTTCTCCTTCTTGAACTTGGCTTGACACATTACCGCGGGTCTAGACTATACATAGTTACCAATAGGACAAAAAAATAATACCCATTGAAAAACACATTTAGAAATTCCATTGACTCCTCTCATGTTATTTGGTTATACACGTCAATGGAGTTTTACATCGGGAAGAAATGTATCTATAGTAGGATTGAGCTTACTCATATCCATAGGTACTTAGGTAGGTCGTGACGTCAGTGCTAGCGTGTTCCCGTTTATGTTTTATATGTAAACAAGTACTGTGTTGACGGGGTTACATAACTGAGGGGGAACTGGGAATTGCTTGACGACTTCTAAACAATTAGCTGCTTATATTATAGTAGCAAGTTTGTGCCTTGAAACCTTAAGTTCTATAGGTTTATATTATACTAGATTCTGCTAGGGGCGTGGTCCCAGGCCTGCGGACGGCGAGCACGGGAGATTCCCCGCCCGACTAGAACCAGGCCCGAGCCTACAGCGCGTCCTGTTCCGCGCGCGCCTCAAGGAGCCATCAGACCACCACAGGGGCCCAATAGGGCTGATGCCGATTCGGAGCCGCGGAAGACTTAACGGGTTGCCGGGACTCCGGCTCGAAGTGCAGGAGTAGCAACGAGGTGGTTTTTAGTCAGTAAGAGTCTGACACTCCCTCTCGCCTCAACCGGGCGGGAGAAATTATTGGATGATTATCACGCTTTAAAAAAAAGGGGCGTAGTCCGCGTTCCCCTGGCATAAAAGTGACCTATCTGTTATTCCAGACCATGATCTACTCCTATTCCAATGTCATCTTGATCTCTTCAGCAGTTTTGACGTGAACCACACATACATATATACAACTTTCGCATTTACAATATTAATAGGATTTCAGTGTTTTCCAAATAAGTCGGTTTCAGAGCTGTTTCTTAACCGGACTATTTAATGTTGATATTGTACGTAAAACTTCTTTCAAGTGACTTCCACAATGTCGCTAAGGGTGACATTTATGCTATATTCTTGACTGCACTTGTTGTTAGATTCTGTGCGCTTTTATCTACCGAAAGAGGATGGTACTTATAAATAGATGTTCACATGATAAGTTTTAACTCTCTTTTATAGCGCTTTCTGATACATGGGTTCAGTATCATAAATGGTTACATTCTGTAGCATAGCTACCTACGTAATTATGTCTGAGTAAGCTATGATATATGTAAAGCTACACCTTCACAGCAGATTTTCCTCAACCTAGTTAAATATAGACATTTTATTTATAAGTTCCCAAGCATGTAGGGCGATTCATACTCTTGTAAGTATAGGTGAAAAACATACTAGTAGTAATTAAAAACAATGTAACTTTAAAAAACATGTGAAGATTTCCATGTTAGTTTACAAGAAATTACAATTATAATCCATACCCTTCTTCTACTTTAGCCTTTTTTAACCCTTAGGGTGTAGACCTCCTTCAGTTTCGGCCATCTCTCGGCCTTAAACAGTTTCGTGCCAGATGTTCATTGGAAATCATCGTATCAACGCATCTGGGGTCTTGTGGGCGTTTTTCATATCACGGTCTCCAGTCTATCACGGCTTTGCGTGGAACGTGACCAACACTATCTACCTTAAATTATTCCACATTACTACGTCTTGTAAGATAAACTTTTCCGCGCAAATTAATGAATTATAGGAAGCGGGATATTTCCTTTTTCTTTGGTGTTTAAACGTACGAAATTAATACGTGTATTGCGCGATATAAGTGTAATATGTAGGGTACTACGCAGGTACGGTGAATGGAAGTATAGCCTTGATATTAAAATATTGTTCCTACTCGTATGATTATACTTGAATACTTTTTCTTTTTCTGGTGTTGCTATTTTCGGTCCTTTTTATTTTCCTGGTGGGATTCACACTGACACATACACATACACTGCCTCGTTGGCCGAGTGAACGCAAGTGTGACTTGCGCCCCTTGCCTTGGGGTCTCGGGTTCAATTCCCGGGTCGGGCAAACTATTACTGGGTTTTAAAAAAAATCCCAGTAGTTGGACGGACTTGGACGGAGTCTGGAATTGTGCCCGGTATATGGCAATAGGGTCACCCCCTATATGGCCCTCATAACATATCTAAATAGTGAAAAATTGGGTGTTACTTCTGTGTGCACCTCTGCCTACCCCTTTGGGGATAATAGGCGTGATTTTACATTCATATTATTAGTATTGGAAACCCGCCGATATATGTAGGTCGGTGATGGAAAATATATTTTAGAGACTATAGCTGTCGCAATGAGGAAGCTGTTTTCGTTGACGCATTAAGTTTCTATTTTGGGTTTACATGAAAAAAATAACATATTATATGTCCATAAATGGTAATCAATTTATTTAGACAAAATGCTGGAATACACACAAAGATCGATTTTAAAAAGAAAAGAAAATTATACGTCCCGGCGGTTTTATGAAATTAACGTTCAACCTTGTTCATTTTTATTTATAGCTTTTAACCTTAGTGGTTCTGAAACTCATTTAACGTCAGATATTTAACAATGACTTTCTAAGTAACCGCAGTTGTAGTTTCCGAGTATCGCTACCACTGCGCTACCGTGACTCACACTCACCTGGTAAATCAATCATAGTGGGGTGCGGTGCCAGAAGACCTCCCCGTGGTGCACCCTGGGTGCGGGCGACAGTCTCCCTAGCGGGGGTGATAGGGTTGGAGTGACTGTCGCCCGCAGCGGACTTCTGGACTGGGCGGGCGAGCCCGATAGGGTTCTGGAGGCGGCGGGCTGTGTGCTCATGGCCCGCGCTTCCGTGGGGCGTTTCTCCGCCTGTCTCTCTGATTAGCAGAGAGCGTGGCGGAGAGGCAAGGGCGGTGCTCGTTGTGCACTCACCCTGCCAGCGAGCAGCATCGGGACACAAGCTGTCCCCGATTGCAGCCGTCGATATCGTAATCCGTAAGGAGGTCACGGTCATGTTTTGTGACTCTGAACGGGACGAGGGTCTTGGCTTGGTCGCCCGGACCGCGAGGAAGATAACCTCTATAAAAAATTCCTCTAATACTAAGTTCTGGTGCGCGGCGAGAGTATGCATGGCTGAGGAGTAGTGTCAGTCGCGAGCGCACCCCCAGCTAGGGGACCAGTGGACCCTCTAGTTGGGAAACAAATTTTCACTTACCCAGGTACAGGGGGCACTGCCTGGGTGGACCGATTATTTCCCCCATACTCGTGGGAACTGTATGGAGAAGCTAAATTTACAAAAAGAAAAACCACAAGACGAGAAGGAGAGTGCGGGTGAGCCTAGCTCGCCTGCAGTAGCGGGTGAAGGGAGCCCTAGTGGCTCTGGGACTCGTGGTGAGGCACTGGACTCGTCCAGCAGGCCCCACACACGGGAGTCTAGTCGAAGGGGGTCGGAGTCAGAGTCCGACACGACATTGGCGGAGCGGCTGAGCGTGAGCTCGAAAGGCTCACGCCGCCGCGCGACGGGGACGTTCAAGCGCCCCAGGCTGGAGGAGGACAGTTTGTCCCCGTCCTCCGGCGCTCAGGAGGCGCCTCCCCCCAAGATCCCCACGGCAGCGCGGGGTAGGGGCGGCAAGGGCAGCGGTCGCCGGAAACCGGCACCAGCTGCCTGCGCGGAGTCAGCCGAGCAGCTGGCCGCGGAGGGCAGGGCTCTCTCGAGCGCTGCCCGTTCGGAGTCCTCTGCGGCCGAGATGTCCGGCGTGGAGATGTCGGAGGGCGAGCGCGGCTCTGAGAGCGAGAGCTGCTCCGGGGGCCTCCAACAGGCCATTACGGCGGAGCTCTACAAGCTGGCGATGGGGAAATCCCAGCCGGTTAGGTTCCGCCTCCTCAAGGCGGCGGCGGCCACTATAACGGAGGCGGCCTTGGAGCAGTGTGCGGGGCCCACTGCGGGAAAGGTGCGCTCGGAGCTGGCCGAGATGCGGCGAGAGCTGGCGCGCTTGGCGGCCTCTAACGCGGCTCTGGAGGCCGAGCTGCGGACGGCCAGGGCCGAGCTCGCCGCTGCTCGTGGCAGTCGCCCCCAGCCCCCGGCGGAGGCCGACGTAGTCGGACTGCTGCGGGCGGAGATGGCTGCCTTCCAGCGACGTTTCGACGTGCTGGAGGGCAGGCTCTTGCGCCCCCCACTCGCGGCGAGTCAGGTCGCCCCCGCGGTCCCGCGGTCGTACGCGGCCGCTGCGGCCAAGCCTTCGACCTCGAGTCAGGCTAGCCGCAGCTCCCAACCGCCGGCAAGGGCGCGACCGGCTGCCCCAGCGAGGGCCTCGGCGCCCCCGCCGGCGCAGACCCCAGCTGCGCCGACGGCGCCAGCGCCCGCAGGGCGCAAGGAGAGGAGAGGCGCTCCAGCCCGGCAGGCTGGAGTTGCGGCAGCGGTGGTGGAACCCGCCCCGCGAGCGGAGGACGGCGGCGGGTGGCAAATCGCCGGCGAGGCGAGGAGAGTCGCCAGGGAGGGCCGGAAGCGCCGCAAGAAGGCGCAGCGGCAGCGACGGCAGCAGCAGCGCAGGGAGAAACGCGCTGCTGCCTTGCTCCTCGCCCCTAAGACCGCGGCTGTGGTCATCACCCTACAGCCGGAAGCGGTCAATAGGGGCGTTACCTACGGCGACGTCCTCGCCAAGCTCAAGGGGGCGGTGACTCCTGCGGAGTTCGGGGCCCCGGACGGGTTTGCAGTCAAAGTGACTGCCACTGGAGCCCGTCTCTTGGAGGTCCCCGGCGCGACCAGCGGCCCATCGGCCGACGCCCTGGCCGAGAGGCTTAGGGCGTGCCTCGGTGCGGACGAGGCCCGCGTGTCCAGGCCCACCAAATGCCTGGATGTCAGGATTTTGGGCCTGGACGACTCCGTAACGGAGAGCGAGGTGGTGGCCGCTGTGGCCAGGACGGGAGGGTGCCCTGCTGACCAGGTCAGGGTGGGCACTATCCGTCCGGATAACTCGGGGCTGCGCACGGTGGTGGTCAGCTGCCCCGTCACAGCGGCCAAGAAGCTGAAGGAGGGCAAAAGGCTCTTGGTGGGATGGGTCTCGGCGCAGGTCAAGCTGCTCGAGACCCGGCCTCTGAGGTGCTACCGCTGTCACGTGGGGGAGCACGTGAGTGTCAAATGCACCTCGGAGGTGGACCGCAGCGACTGTTGCTTCCGCTGCGGTCGGCCCGGTCACAAGGCCGGCTCGTGCAATGCCCCGCTGCACTGCAACGCATGTGCGGCGGCTGGCAAGCCGGCCAATCACCGGGTCGGGAGCAAGGGCTGCTCCCCTCCCGCTAAAAAGGGCAAAGGTAGGCCCTCCGCCGCCCCTGCCGTTTCCGCCGCCGCCGCCGCCACTGCCACCGCAGTCGCCGCTGCCGCCACTGAGGAGGTCGGAATGGACTGTCAATAGTGGCTCCATTCCGCCTCCTCCAGGCGAACATCAACCACTGCGCCGCTGCTCAGGATCTCCTGCTCCAGAGCATGGCGCAGTGGTCGATCAATGTCGCCGTGGTCTCCGAGCCGTACTTTGTCCCGCCCAGGGATCACTGGGTGGCGGGCCTGGACGGCTCGGTGACCATCATCTCGTCGGCCGCCGCCGGTACCCCGACTCTTGAGGCTGCTCAAAGAGGCCGGGGTTGTGTCGCAGCACGGTTCGGAGAGCTCGCTGTGGTGGGCGTGTACTTCTCTCCGAACCGAACTCTCGCCGAGTTCCACAACTCCTTGAGGGAGTTGGTCACCGTCGTCGTCGGGTTCCGTTCCCTCCCCGTGCTCGTCCTCGGGGACTTCAACGCCAAAAACTTGGCTTGGGGTTCCCGGTTCACCGACGTCCGGGGTAGGATGGTGGAAGACTGGGCCCTTGAGACGGGCCTAGTCGTCCTGAACCGGGGTTCTGTCCCCACATGCGTGCGGATGCAGGGCGAGTCGGTGGTGGACATCTCGTTCGCCAGCCCTGCTCTGTCACCGCGTATTGTTGACTGGCGCGTCATGGAGGAGGTGGAGACGTACTCCGACCACCGGTATATCCGGTTCGACGTCTCCGCCGAGTCCGCAGACCCGCCGGTCAGACAGGCCCCATGTGGCCCGCGTTGGGCGCTGAAACAGCTGGACCGGGAGCTGCTCCTGGAAGCCGCCATCGTGCAGGCCTGGGTGATACCACCGGTCAGGCCTGCCGACATAGACGATGAGGCCAAGTGGCTCCAGGACGCCATGTCCAGGATCTGTGACGTGGCGATGCCCCGGATCCGGTCGAGGCAACAAAAGCGCCAGGTGTACTGGTGGTCGCAAGAGCTAGCAGCTTTACGCAAGGCGTGCACTGCTGCGCGACGCCAGTACACTAGGCACCGCAGGCGCCGCATCCGTCCTCCTAATGCGGAGGCGAGAGAGGCGGAGTTGTACGAGGGATACAGGGCGGCCAAGGCCCTCCTCAAGGTGGAGATATTGCGGGCCAAGGAGGAGGCCCGCCGAGAGATGCTGGGGACTCTGGACAGAGATCCGTGGGGACGCCCGTACCGGATGGTACGCGACAAGCTCCGCGCTTGGGCTCCCCCGCTCACCCAGAGTCTCCGGCAAGAAGTCTTGGAGGAGGTGATTGGCACCCTGTTCCCTCGACTGTGGAGGGGGTTCACCCCTCCGTATATGACTCCGCCCCCTGCGGTGCCCGACGCGGGCTACAGCGACGACGACGACGACATCGTCCCAGAGGTGACCGAGGCAGAATTGAGAGCGGCGGTGCGCCGGATGGGCGCCAAGAACACCGCCCCAGGACCCGACGGCCTGCATGGCAAGGCATGGGTCCTGGCCTCAGAGGCTCTCGGGCCTCGATTGATTGGTCTCTACAGCGCATGTCTGGAGAGAGGCCAGTTCCCGCTTCTCTGGAAAGCGGGAAAACTGGTCCTCGTGCGGAAGACGGGGCGCCCTGCGGACTCTCCGTCCGCGTACCGGCCCATAGTGTTGCTCGACGAGGTGGGGAAAGTCTTCGAAAGAATCATTTCGAACCGCCTCGTCGCGCACCTGACGGACATTGGGCCGGACTTGTCGGACGGCCAGTTCGGCTTCCGCAGAGGGCGCTCCACGGTGGACGCCATCATGCGCGTTAGAGACCTCACGACGGGGACTGCAGTGTCCAGGGGTAAGGTCGTAGTGGCGGTGTCTCTGGACATCGCCAACGCCTTCAACTCCCTGCCCTGGAGCTGCATCTTGGAGGCACTCCGATATCATCGGGTGCCTACCTACCTCCGTCGTGTAATCGAGGCTTACCTGACGGACAGGTCCGTCAGCTACCCCGGTCACCGGGGCGAGTGGAACCGGCGAGAGATGTCACGCGGTGTTCCACAGGGTTCGGTTCTGGGGCCTGTGGAACATCGGCTATGACTGGGTGCTGCGCACCGACCTCCCGAACGGCGTTAGCACAATATGCTACGCCGACGATACGCTGGTGCTAGCGCACGGGAGGTCACACCAGGCGGCGGCCGACTTAATGGCGACAGCGGTTGCGACAGTCGTTGAGAGAATCCGGCAGTTGGGACTCGAGGTGGCGCTCCACAAGTCCGAGGCCATGTGTTTTCATGGCCGCGGGAACGCGCCACCTCCGGGTGGGTCCCAAATAACGGCGGGAGGAGTTACCATCGACGTCGAGATGACGATGAAGTACCTAGGACTCGTCCTCGACAGTCGGTGGAACTTCATAGAACACTTCCGACGTTTGGCCCCAAAGTTGGAGAGGACGGGGGCTGCGTTTAAACGCATCCTCCCCAACCTCGGGGGGCCAAACGCCTCCTGCCGGAGGTTATACGCCGGGGTCGTGCGGTCCATGGCCCTCTACGGCGCCCCTGTTTGGGCGCCAAACCTGTTGCGGCGTCCCGCTCGGACGCTGCTCATGGCACAGAGGGTCATGGCGATCCGAATGATCCGCGGATACCGCACGATCTCTGGGGAGTCGGCGAACCTCCTTGCCGGATTACCGCCGTGGGATCTGGAGGCGAAGGTGCTCGCGCGCGTGTACGGCATGCGCGCGGAGGCACGTCGCCGGGGCGAAACCCCGCTGCCGCGCCAAATAGGTGCGTGGCGGGATGAGCTCCGGCGCGATCTCATGGCGGAATGGCAGCAACGACTGTCGCAACCGAGGGCTGGGCTCGCTGCCATCGCAGCGGTAAGTCCCCTCTTTGAGGAGTGGCTTGAGAGACGCTACGGCGTCCTCACCTACCGCCTGACGCAGGTCCTCACCGGACATGGAAGTTTCGGGAGGTACCTGTGTCTGATGGGGCGGGAGGAAACGCCCGGGTGTCATCACTGCGAGGACCGCCCTGAGGACACGGTGGAACACACGGTGGGAGAATGCCCTTCGTGGGCTGAGCACCGCCGTGTCCTCAGGGAAGTGATCGGCGATGGCGACCTCTCGCGTCCGGGCCTAGTGCAGGCCATGATGCGGAGCGAGGGGGACTGGGATGCCGTCTCCTCCTTTTGCGAAGCAGTGATGCTAGCTAAGGAGGAGGCGGGACGCGTGAGGCAGCGAAGCGCTGCCTCCTCGCAACCCAGCCATCGCGAAGGACACACCGGGCGTCGGGGATCGCGAGACGATCTCCGGCCACCGTAAGCGCGGGCCTGCGGACGGCGAGCATGGGTGGCTCCCCGTCCGACCAGAAACAGACCCGAGCGTACGGCGCGTCGCGTTCCGCGCGCGCCTCAAAGAGCCATCAGACCACCACAGATGGGGCCCAATACGGCCGATGCCGATTCGGAGTCGCGGAGAACCTAACGGGTAACCGGGGCTCCGGCTCGACGTGCAGGAGAAGGAACGGGGTGGTTTTTAGTCAGTAAGAGTCTGACACTCCCTCCCGCCTCACCCAGGCGGGAGAAGTCATTCGATGATTTTCCCCCCTTAAAAAAAAAAAAAAAAAAAAAAAAATCAATCATAGTCTATTTATTATTGTTACCTACGTTTTTTTAACATTCGTATACAGGAGGTTTTTTAAGTGAGTAATTTCATTCATATTTCGCAACGGAAATACTTAAATGCGAAGGTTTTGTTAGAACATACTTCAGGTACAATCAAAAAATAAATTAAATAGAACTCGAATACAATTAATTTATCCGTTTCCTTTATTTATTTCTGATATTAAAGTTATCATGTCATTTTAAAAGTCATCTTGCAATTAATAATGTCCTGTAAAATGTATACTGACGCAATAAAAACCCCGGTTACCGTAAGTGTAGGAAAACTAAAAGTTAAAACTGGCATTTGCCTTGAACTATACATAGTACCTATACATCATAATGTACATATTCATTAAAAGTTCAAAGTATGAGACATAAACGGTTTTAGTCGATTTAATTTCCAGATTACGGTCTATAACTGTCAAACACTAAGCGGTCACCGGTGACCGCAACCTATTGTTCTATAATTATTGTGTCTATAATGACGGTACTCAACGAGGTTCCTATTATACATACTAATTTGAAGCACGCATGCTACAATTGAGAACTAGTCAATTAGTAGCATGTGTGTCGGAAACTCTGAATGTTGCTCAAAATTTCCGGTTTCATTTCGGGGGCTTACTCTTCAAACCAATCTCAACGTCAATACAATTATAATCCAACAAAATCTCAATAATTATTCAATGTCAAAACTGTACACCCCTTTCGTAGCTGTTGAAATAGCATTCAGAGTACGGAATATAAAACCAATACCAATTAGTTCATTCAATATCCACGCAATACGGATGCAATGGGCGCTAGTGTTGCAACTCAAGAGTACGAAATTTTACAATACCATTGTCGATCGATCGGAATTGGATTCAAGAGTTAAGTATACTTGTGTATCGACTCGCGTTCGATTTTTAAACGTTTTTGAGCATGCTCAATAGAACGCTTTTAAGTCTGTGTACCTTTAAGTAGTTACTACTGGTCTTAATATTCTCAGTATAAAGACTTGATAGTTATATCAATATAGACTAGTCCCATAACAGTATATGGGTCTAATAACGGAGCCAAATATGAATTAAAATTGAAATAACTTACCCTTGTATTTCTGTTTATCCTTATATATTAAACATAGGATTAAAATAACTATTATCATATTGAGGATGAAATTCATAAAATGGTAATTAACTAACCAATGTGACGTCACTTTGAATCATATCAGCCCACGTATGACGTATAAAAGTTTTCAACCGACGCGGCGCATACGCCGATTGCAGATGCACACGTATGATAATTTTATTGCTATCATTTTGTGGTTAACATTTGTTTTGGGCATAAGCAGGTAAACGAGCAGACGGATCACCTGATGATCGGCGACGCCGATTGCTTACCACCGAATTTGGGGATTAGGAGTTTGAGGATCGTTGCGGATTCAGGGATTGGGGAGATTGGGGAAGGGGAGGGTAATTGGTCCTCCGGTAACCTCACTCACACAACGCAAGCCTTGCTTCACGTCGGTTTTCTGTGAGGCCGTGGTATCGCTCCGGTAGAGCCGGCCCATTCGTGCCGAAGCATGGCTCATCCGCACATCTACCAAATTATTAACATGTACAAATGTTGTACAATCTAGGTACTTTTTATCATTGGTTGATTCATGTTAAGGATATGTAGTTGCGAATCTTAATTTCCCTATTCGCTTTTTTTTTCGTCTCGTCCTCATCAATGATTCATTGTTCATCAACTGACTAGGTACTTGCCCAACGTTTGAAATATTATATACTTTCTATAACTGCCTCCGTCTTACTCATTTCATATGAGTCGGTTGCGGCTACAGAGGATTAATTTTACCCTAATATTATCCTTCCTGTGCATAAAAATATTTATTAAGTCTGTACGTACACCCATTACAACATGGTATTGATATCCGTTTTATATACCACTAGCAGCCCGTCCCGGCTTCACACGGGGTAGACAATTTTTTTTTTGTTTTGTTTTTCAAAATGAAATGTAGCCTATGTCAAATTGGAAGAATGTAGCATTCTATTGGTGAAAGAATTTTTTAAATCGGCCCAGTAGGTACTTTTTGAGCCTATTCATTACAAACTTACCAACATACAAAAATAGGTACAAATCTTTTCTCTTTATAATATTAGTATAGATTTAAATATTTATACATTTGACTATCAGACATAATATCGGCCAGATTGGCGATATATTAAAGAAGGGCCAAAATATAAGTACTCTTAACCGCCGAGCATGAATGAAAAGACTGATGACTGTTGATGGAGCATAAGAGGTATGCTTGTATGAATCGTAGCACAATTGCTCATTGACACATGGAGAGACTCTGCCTACCCCGTGGCAGACAGGCATGTGAGGTTATGTTTATATGTATGTTGAAAATCGGTGCCTATTGCTATAAAGATGGTATATAGAGGTATAACCTTTAACTCCGTCCTAGTAACATAACTAAAATTAAATAATGTTTTTCTCTCTTTTAGCTTAACTTTGTCTAACAGGCCTTTGCATTGGTGCTAGATCTCGTACACTTTTCAAAAGAGCATACTACTAGAATGACAAAAGACAGATGAGAAAGGCTACGAAGAAATTATATTCAAATTCCTGACTTCTTACTCATCAGAAATATAAACATTAACATATCGCATTGACACTTTGATGCTTGAAATTATCAAACCACAGATTCAGGCTATATAAAAGCAGTCCACTGTCATGTTGGTCATCTCACGAAGAGGGCACGGGTCACTGATCGACCTGCTTTGTGGGGTGTTCCCCAAAATCCCAAAATGCTTTGTGAAATCCCCACAACACCTGAATCATTAGATATGTACGTCACAATTTCACAACCAGGTATTTAGTTGCATATTTTGACGTCTCAACAGTGTCTATTACCTATAATTCTCTAAAGATCTGATTTCATCATAGTACAGTTTCTCTGGTCTGTGGATTTCAATGTCGTGTGTTTGTTTTTTCTTATGCCTAGCTTTTTTGAGGAGAAAAAACTGGGGAGTGTGGGATTCCTACCTTACTATAATTATCCCAGTGGCCACCCTCATCACTTATAGGGAGCACTTAGTCCTCTAAGAGAGATTTGTACATTAAGGTGTTTCGATATAGAGCACCATTTAGTTAGCATTATTATTGTAAGTGGGTACATTATACTGTAGTTAGAGATGTCAAATTACAGATACTTGACATCTCTATTCTATCTGAGTTAGGAAATATAGCTGACACGTCATATAGGTACTTCCAAATACAACACTGAAAAAATACAGTATTAATCTGAAAACTTCAGTTATAATAAAAAAAGAACTGATTATTCCTCTCAATTGTGGGACCTGAGTCATTTACAGGAAACTCATTATAACTAAGATATAATTTAAAGTTACGACCTTACTCGCGTCCATATTTTTTGTGAACCTGGACAGTGAATCATTGAGATTTATAGTTATTTATTGTTATAAGTTATAATCGGGTAGATAGACTATATTTACCTACTGCTGACTACCCATCAAGATCATCATAACGATGTATTCTCTACAACTTGTCTAGTTACGGTGAAGGAGATTGAACACGTGTAATTTTCTTATCTATATTTCAAACAAAAAGGTGAAGAAAATGCAACATTACACAACATCACGCCTTTTATCCTCGAAGGGGTAAACAGAGGTGCATATTCGGCCAGTTAATGCCACTGTACAATGTAACACCAACTTTTCACTATTTATATTATAAGTCGCAAAGGATATGAACCTATTGCCATATACCGGGCACATTTCCAGAAACCGTGCTACTACTGGGAATTTTTAAAAAACCCAGTAATACTTGGCCCGACCCAGGAATAGAACCTGCCTGGCTGGCGCACTTGCAACCACTCGGCTAATGAAGCAGTCAATGCCTATTATGACTTGTATTTTTGTCCCAAAGGGTCTAGTCTACTGCGTTTTTACTCACCAGATGGCGAAAGTGTGACCCTCTCGTTTTTCGTCCAATAGGGAATTAGCAAGTGCCAGACCATTGGACGGTCAGTTATTACACAAAAATCCTCCTTCAACAGACTTGACCAAACAGTGCCTTTTTTTAGTTTAGTGTTCGCTCCGATCGAATCTACATTTTGGAACGAGCGACTAACTTCACTGACGGACAGACTGACAAACTATAATTTATTTTATATTGGTTGACGTTTCAAAAGTACCAAATTAAGGTTTAATTGAAATAAATACTTTTGAGTTTGTATTTGAACGGTGACCACAAACACGGTGGTCATTGTGAAATAAATTGTGATATCAAAGCATTTGTAAGAAGTATTCTGAACTTTCATGCAGTAGAATGAATTGACATTGTTTAGCAAAATAAAATATTTGACTTCATACTTGTATTGGACTCCGACTCGAATTTAATTGAATTATATTGTGAATGTTATTGAATTGGATTATTATTGAATATAATTATGTATAACCATTCCTTTCCATTTTTTTAAATGTACTTAACTTCACATGCCCTAAACAGGCTAAATAGACTATAAGAACAAAGGATGTAACATAAAAACCATCAAATGTATTAACTCTATTTAAATGTGAATAAATGAATTTTGAATTTTGAATTTTTTGAATTTTAGATATACTAGCTACTAAGTTGGTGCAACTACATTTAACGCACTTCTTGATTTAGCCAAATTTCAGATAAATTGACCTGGATTACCACCAGCCTTGTGAAACGTTATACTAACATGAAAATCTATACATATAATATAATCATAGAAAAGTAAAACGGTACATTGAATATTTTTTAGAGCGTGATCTACAATCGTAACCGAAGCCAAAAATATAGTTTTTAGAATTTTTGTCTATTTGTCTGTATGTATGTCCGGGATGATCTCAAAAGTACTGCATGAATTTACTTTAAATTTTGCATGAATATTACTAACACGTCGGGTCAACATATAGGCTACATATTATCACGCTATCATCTACGGGGGAGGAGCCCTATATTAGGTACTTAATCAATTCTGACGACATTCGTTACCGTAGAATATCCCTTAATAAAGCATTAATTCTGCCAGAAGTAATTATTCTACGCGGACAAAGTCGCGGGCAACAGCTAGTTACTACTAAAATCACCTGACTCATAGTCTCGGCAAATATAAACCGATGCATCTCGTATAAACCAATAAACCGGTAAGTGTAGACATTCTGTAAACACTGCTCTACTTGGAATGCATTCAATAAAGATCTTTGGAACTGTGCTGGTATTTAGATTCAATACTTCGATTGCAACAGATTTTGTATTAATCCTACATTGATTAAGTTGCCACAGGAATTTGAAACTTGTTGCAGTAAAAATACATCATAAAATGTAATTAAAACCTTCACAATCTAAGGCATACGTGCTTGAAGTCACATCAGATACAGTTGCGCACAGGTCTCTGTTACATGACTTAATTATCACTGTTGGACTTATTATTGGTTCGAGGAAATCATTTTTGTGTTTACTTGTGCATACATATTTCATACCCTTCAGCAGTCTGTAGAATGATAATGAAGACGAATATGGCAAAAGAAGCAAATACTAGAGGTAGAGATGTTTTTAAAGGAACAGGTGGTAATGACCTGACGGTTTATGGAGAGGCTGTTGCTAGGCGGAGGAATTGGTCAAACTCATTAGGACTAACTCAAAACAAATAAAATTGGAAGAGTGTGACCATGGAATATTTGCCTAGTCTCATTATTCGTAGACTGGCAATACTGTTTGTAATTGGGTGACACAAAACGCATCAACAAATAGGCCGATACAAATGATAGTGAAAATCTTCAAGATACATTTTTAGTTTAGATCTAGTTGGTTATGCATTACTTAATATAATTGAATGACTAAATCCATTTTTCTTCCAAGAAGTAACCTCTGTTTAAAGAAAATTAGTGTTTACTCTCCGACGAAAACGTTTAACAAATGTTTTTCATCTTCAGGTGAATCATTTTGTGAGATAATGGTTAACTCATATCACGTACAATGTAATTATAATTATGCTCTATGTAATTTATTATGCATTTCTAATTACAGTACATTTAGGTGGAAAAATTAATGTAGGTTTATTTTTCTTCTTATTGGCAACGGAGTCCCCAATACAGTGTTGTCGACTATACTGCCAGTGTCGATTGACGGCAGATTATTGGGCCGTCGAACTTAACTTTGTCGTAGTTTTAGTTGTTAGTAACTTTCTAAAACTAATACACGCACAATTGAACAGCACGATAAATAAAAGATTTTAATTTAGATCACTGTAAATAAGATCACTAAAATTGATACAACTTTATATAACCTATGTTTACAAATAAACGATTTCATTTCATTTCATTTCATTTCATTTCATGATATTGTATGACCGAAAATTGAATATCTTTTAAATCATCAGCAGTCAATAAAGCTGCATGCCAAGAAAGGACATTATGAATATTAGTTTTGGTACGACTTTTTGCTGTCATGTTTTTATTGACAAAATTTTGAATAATCATGATAACTTTTAACGAGTTTATCAAATACTTCATGCTACTTATATACTTACTTATCTAACCTTTGCCTTTAGCCAAACGCCACTTTAGCGCTTGTCTACAAAGAGAGTAGAAAACTAAATTTATGGCGATGACACTGACAAGTATCAAAATTTACGTCAATGCCATATAATTTGGTTTTCTATTCTACATGTAGACAAGCGCTAAGTAGCATTTGGCTATAGCTGCCTAGTGCAGACAGAAACGACAAAATAAGCGAATGTAATGTACAAATATTTTAATTATATGATATTAAATCATTAGGATCCAGTTAAAACTGTTTTTGTCTAAATGAATAAGTATTCTATAAATAATCTGTTGTACCGTAGTGTGACGTCACATTGAGTCGTCAGTTCAGCAGAAAGTGATGAAAATCACATGACTTACGTATTGTTTTACAGCTTACTACGACATATTTATTTGTTGTTTATATGGCAAATATTTATTAAGAATTTAATTTGGACTAATATTGTTTTTACTGCCCGTTCATAAAGTTCTTTTAGGCTGATGTTGTGTGAAATTGTCTTGAGATTTGTCATTGCTGTTGCTATCGTATGCGTTGTGATTGCGTGTTCGTAAACAAATGAAATGACTGGCTGCTACATAGTAACTCTGTAATCAAATGTATTGCTTCTCTCTTTATTATTTTTAATGTTTTAGAGTTTTTTTTATAATGGAGGGAAAGTTATCGAATGACTGCTCCCGCCTGGGTGAGGCGGGAGGGAGTGTAAGACTCTTACTGACTAAAAACCACCCTTAGTACGAAGTTTCATTTACGTTTAAAGTATTCGAAACGAGTACGCGTTCTGCGCTCTGATTGGCCGGCTTGAATGAACCAAACAATCACAGCGCCGAACGCGTACTCGTTTCGAATACTTTAAACGTAAAACATACTCGTACTAAGGCCTCAGTTAGTCTGCAATGAGCACGTGCCTTTCTTCAAACAGTTTGCACGTGTACAAAGAGTGATGCCTTGCAGATATCTAGGTAAGCGCAAGCGCCAGTCACTATTACTCATGCGCGCAGACAAGAATGCATTGAGATCAAACAGGTGGCGCTTACACGGCTTTATAGGAATTAGATTTAGGTACCAATATTATACGTAAGTAGGACTACATGATTGAAATGTAAAATTTATGCATAGATAAAGGTTTTTTTTAAGGGGGATAATCATCGAATGACTGTGGGAGGCGGGAGGGAGTGTCAGACTCTTACTGACTAAAAACCATCCCGTTCATGCTCCTGCACTTCGAGCCGGAGCTCCGGTAACGCGTTAGGTTTTCCGAGGTTTGCCAGAGTATTTCCTGAAGGGTACCTGAGTGTGTTCAAGGCCCGAGTGAATAGGTTGCTTATAGGCAGACGTGCTCCATCGTAGGCCGCAACATCGTATACCACCAGGCGAGATAGATGCCAAACGTCGGCCCATCAAATATAAAAAAGCTAAGCTAAAAAGTCTTGTTGATTTTTGAATTTATTTTCTTGAAATAATGTCGGGTTAGAGAAGTTATAGTCATTGTCATCGCTATCAATAGTGCAGTTTAGTTCTGGATTAAGACTAGGTTAGGTTTATATGGGATCATTAATTTGTAAAAAATAAATAATTAAGTAGGTAATTGTGCTGTGCTTGTTTAATGCTCGGTTTATGACAGTAAAAATCGCTCGATTTGAGAATGAGTAACTCAAAGACCTACAAGAATCATTTTACTAATTTGACGTCGATGTGGACGAATTGTTTGATGCCCAGTTTCTTATTAATATGTAAAAATTAGCTGTGAAAAAAATGAAAATACACACTATTTACATTGAATAAAAAGGTAACCAAAAATTTTACCAAATCATAAACATGCGCCTATGTATCCTAAAAATATGCTTAATATTTTACGAGATTCACGACCTTGTGCGCAGTAGTTTGTTAGTTTGTTTTCGTCGCATATGTAGATTTAAAACGGTTTTTCTAGTGACCATGAGAAGCAAAGAAATTAATAAAAACGACATCAAAACACTTCGTTCTTAGCGGTTTAACCCTGTCTTCTATATTTAGAGTTGGTCTTCCCAAGAACCTTAAAATAAGTACAATTAAACGACCAATGACATTTTGACAAACTGTTTAACTTGTGGTCATAATGGAGTTTAAATTCCAATATACATCAATAAACTTACAATGCGATAATGAAAGCCTCATTTAAGGGCAGATACATGTCCTGCCCTACATATTCAGTACTGATATCTTATTTATTTCCAAGAACTTCTTAAGGAAATTCTTTGAAGAATTCCCTGGTTAATTTGAAATCAAGCAAAAAAATTAAACTAAGGAACTGAAAGCAAACTTGTTCCCAGAAGCGTAGGTAAATGTTAAACTAATCTTTATGTTTTTTAACTTAGATAAAATTAATTTATAAGAAAAAACATTATTTTCTAAATTCAGGTGTTTTGCTTACTTTAAAAAAAATATTCCATGTGTATAGAGCTGTAGGTTCACGCTAACCGCAAATGGTTGCGTGATGTGGTTGTGTTTACATCTAGGGCTGTGCAAGCGATACGATTTCTCGAGTCGCTTCGAAATCCAAATTAGAGAATTATTCATATAAGTAAACTAGCTACTCCTGCACGACCTGCACATTTTCACCGACTCTACGCAGCTCCTATTGATCTTAGCGTGACTATTTTTAGCACATAGCCTTCCTCGATAAACGCACTATCCAACAAAAAAGGATTATTCAAATTGGACTAGCAGTTCCGTAGAGTATCGCATTCAAACGAACAGACAAACTCTTCATATTTATAAAATAGTATAAGATACATATGTTTATATGCAAGTGTACACTACGTCTGTATTGAGAAGCAGAAGAAAGAAGAACAAAGAAGAGTAGGTACTTAAACTTAATAACCCAAAACCTATGAACATCTATTATACAGAAAATGTTCTGCTGATCAAAATATATTTGGATTTTTTTTCGAACAAGTTACAACCCTGACACTTTCACGTGTAAAAGAGGCGCCACCTACCCTATAAAATATCACAGTGGACTCATGGGAATACCCCTCGAATATAAACGAGAATATGTACCTACTTATCGATTTTTGACTCTGATTCATTGACTTGACATCAATAAACTTATTTTAATGTGTTTTACAATCATAATGAAAGTCTCGATTTTTTAATGACTCAAAAGCATTTAGGTATATCTAGCATCGCATGGTGTGAAATTAATTGACAATAACTTGATTCTTGTAACAATAAATAAGCCTAAATAGTCTTGTGAGGCCATTAACATTACATAAAAAATAAAAACTGCGTTCACAAAACCGACAACAAAAACTAAAAACTAATAAAAAACTAAAATGACTATTATTGGTCCTGATAGGTTACCCAGCCCCTGATAGGCTAGAAGTCACCGCCATCATCAGGTCCACTCCTATTTCAAAATCCTTATTGAAAACCTAATAGACGTATTACTTGCCTAAAATTTTCGAAAGTTTTCCTCGGTTTCCCTAGGATTCCATCATCAAATCCTAACCTAATGAAACCTCTAGGTTGTACCTTTAAAATAATATAATAATTTTGGAAATCGGTTCACAAATGGCTGAGTTATCGACGAACAAACAAAAAAATATCAGCCGAACATAGCATTCCTTTTTTGAAATCGGTAAACTCAAAGAATTAACCACCTTATTTAAAAACTATCGGTTACCATAGCAACAAGTTGTGTTAATCAACATTCACTAATTAAAATGCCAGTTGAAAATATAAAAAGAATGGAATTTAAAAGATCAAATGTTTACGTTTTTGGACTTGAAAAGTTCGTTAAATTGACAGTGACGTTTGATCCATTTCCTATTTTAATGTAATAGTTACATATATTACCTAGAATAGTTACAAAACAGATACAAAAACTAGAATTTCTTTTTTTCTTTGCACGATGAGTTCAACAATTCCACGTCACAAAGTAAAGAAACATGCGTAAGATATTTGCGTACGACGTCGACCACCATATTTGCTAACACTTCCATCTTTAGCAGACGATAATTAAAATTAAAAAGAAACCATATCGGAGGCTTGTATTTTCTATTTATAATGTTTGAGGATAACTTCAAACAACGTGGGTTGTACTGAAAATTTGAACTGATTATAAAATACATGACATCACGCCTTTTATCCCCGAAAGTGTAGGCAGAGGTGCACATTACGGCACTAAATGCCACTGTACAGTGTAATACCACCCACTTTTCAGCATTTACATATGTTATGAGTCCCATATAATATAGCCACATTCCAGACTCTGAGACTCCGTGCTAATATAGAGATTATTCTAAACCCTATATTACTTTGCCCGACACAGGAATCGAACCCGAGACCGCTTGCCCAACAGTCGCATTTGCGACCACTCGGGCACCAGACTCCGGACTGGTCACCGGTTTGAGTGAAATTAAAATTCAGAAATATTATACAGTTGTATATTAGTTGAGGTTACTCGTCCCAAAAGAAAGCTAAGGTCCAGCTCGAAGCAGAATATATTATCTCTATAAAGTAACACTAACAACTCGCACTACCACCGATCCATTTGCTCCTGTAGCTAGAGCTATTAGGGAGATGACCTTTAGGTACACAAAATACTAGTAACACAGAACTAAGTCATACTTAAACCTCTACCAATTAATTTTTTATGTCTTATCTATTACTAGCCAACCGCCCGGCTTCGCACGGGTACAATCGCATCAAAATCCGTTGCGTAGTTTTATAGATCTAAGCATATAGGGCAGACAGACGGTGGATAGCGACTTTGTTTTATACTACCTCTATGTAGTGATACGCTCAATGTGAAACATCAGATATTACCGTCACATCCTTTTGCTACCTGTCACAATACGATCCATATTCATTCAACCCATTTTTTCTCTATTTCCTGGAATTTACCACCCAACCTCTTCATTCAAATCACCCATTGTTGTCGAATGATGCAACTAGCAACCGAGACATATCATTGGGTGCAGTCGCCAATTTTTACATTTCGCAAGTGCAGTAAGGTCACTGTTACCGTCGGTGTCTGATGTAAGATGGTCTGCCAGTTACAGAGGGTATAAGAGGGGATGCGTGGTGGGTGAGTCGAGTGTAGGTCAGTGTTACGGCCTTAGAATGGTGTTGTAGCCTGTTAGGATATGTTTATCTATGATGTTCACTGTTTGGGGTCCTTTTATGTCCCGGTTAAGTAATATTTTATAGAGTGGCGTAACTGCAAGTTAGAAAAATGCCACAGGCTAGCTGGAAGGAGCCCCCGTTCAAAGGTTTTATTTATTTATAATATTGAAGCTTTATGCACATAGGTTATTTTTTTTTTTTTACTTATTAAACTTTATTCCACATACAGTGAAATTGACGGACTTAATGCCGTAGGCATTTTCTGACAGTCGACCATTGGGTGGTGCAGAATGTTAAAGCAGATAAAGAAGGTTAGACGTAAGGTTAGAGATCTTCATCTGGACTATCTCTATTTTATATTAGGTCTATGCTTCACTGATTATTATTTGCCACGGGCCTCCATCGGTATAGATACGCCGCTGATTATATCTATGACATTTATTTTTCAAAGTAACATGACGTATGTTAGTACCTAAGTTATAAGTTGTTATTAATTAAAATGATTGTCTACTATTCATTAAAGAAGCATTTAACAAGACGTATTCATTCAATTTATCCAGGCCAAATGAACTGTACAGTTTTTTAGTAGCAGTCTTCGAATTACTGTGAGAACAGATTTGTATCTTGATCCAATCTTTATTGGTGAATGGCATATTCTAAACAAACAGACATTCCAACTGGTAGCCGACAGTAGCAAAGAATGTCAATAACAAATGATGAAAATGTATTTGAATATTGCAGAGCAAGCCTGCGCATATATTTGGTTAATTATTACCTAAGTGATGAATGAGAAATAACGAGTATCCGAAATTAATGACCGATATTATGTGAATTCTAAAATGTTGATTTCGCCAATGAATCGTATACATTTGTGATCATAAGATGAAAGAAATTTTTTTTTATGGCATAAGCCTGGTAAACGAGCATACGGATCACCTGATGGTAAGCAATCGGCGTCGCCCATGGATACCTGGAACACCAGAGGGGTTACAAGTGCGTTTTGGGGATTAGGAGTTTGAGGATCGTTAGGGATTCAGGGATTGGGGAGATTGGGGAAGGGGAGGGTAATTGGGCCACCGGTAACCTCACTCACACGACGAAACACAAAGCAAGCGTTGTTTCACGTCGGTTTTCTGCTCGGTCGTGGTATCACTCCGGTCGAGCCGGCCCATTCGTGCCGAAGCATGGCTCTCCCATACTTAAAACTGCATATTTACCTCCAATGAATATATGTTTATAAAACCGTCTTCAACCCCTCTTCTATTTTTGAAGTTGGTTAATATATTAAAACCTGCTGCTGTGTCCGTGAATGTGTATGAGTTTACATACACAGGACAGGCAGTGCAGGGCTCCTATATATAACAAACACTTTTGTAAAATCCTCTTTAAAATTTTTCAGCCTATCGCAAGGTAATCGTGGCCATACATGAATACAGGGACGAACTGAGAACCACCTTATTTTATTTTCAAAACATGTTATTGAATGTTTCCTGGAAGACTGAGTCAGATCTTCAGTCCAGCCAGGAGAAGAAAGTCAGACTCGGTTAGTAAGTATCTTTCAATAATTTTAATATTAATCCTGGACTGTTGTACCACAGATGAACAATGATTCATGTAGGTTTAAGTAAAATCAGCGTTATTTTTTCCATGATCAAAAGTTTACCTACTATAAGTAATTCTCACCTCCAAATACTTGGGTAACACTTACTCAGAGATTAAGTTGAAGCCAAAACTTGCAGGTATACATACAGCCGACATATATTATATACATAGCTGACCCGGCAAACTTCGTACCGCCTAAAAATGTTTTAATCTCACCTTTTAAACCTTCCCTGGACTTCCACGAACATTTCAAGACCAAAATAAGCCAAATCGGTTCAGCCGTTCGCGAGTTTTACCGAGACTAACGAACGGAAATTCATTTTTATTTGTATATAGATTAAGATTATATAGAACTGGGTACTTATTATATAGGTACCAGAAGCCTTAGTACGAGTTTGTTTTACGTTAAAAGTAATCGAAACGAAACTGCCTTCGGCGCTCCGATTGGTTACTTCATTGGCGCCGGCCAATCAGAGCGCCGAACACGTACTCGTTTCGATTGCTTTAAACGACAACAAACTTGAACTAAAGCCTCTGGTACATAATACGCCGGACGGGACAATATGGACGCCTTTTTGCACGCGATTGTGTATACAAATTAGCGAATACTTAATCAAGTGGTTTACCTTGCAACCGACTGTGATTTAGATATTCCTGATTGAAAGCTTTATCAATTATACGACGCACTGGTCATTGGCATTGGTTATTTAATTTACGGCGCAAGTTTTTATGTATAAATATTAAGTACTAGCTTCTACCCGCGACTTCGTACGCGCAATCCTGTTTTCTCCCGTTCCCATAAGATTTTCAGGATTTTATTCTATCATAAGAACCTTTCTTGACAATAAGAAACACAACAAAAAAATCATTCAAATCGGTCCAGCCATTCACGCGTGATGCCATGACGAAGAGAAAATGGCATACGGAACACCTCACCGGTTATCGTGGCTTCGGTTTGGAGCAGGACTAGGAATGGGTTGGTGTTAGTCAGTAAGAGTCTATAATACTCTCGCTTTACCAGGGCGGGATGAGTCACTAGATGATTTTGCCCTAAAAAAAGGCGTAAGTACGAAGGTAATGTAACGTAGATTTGAATCTCCAAAAGAATAGGAACATATACACATATAAAGTAAGACACAGATCGCAGTTATTTTATGAGACCCATGTATTAAAGTAGATGTGAGCCTGAGAAAAATTCAGTACAAGACTATCCAACAAATCGATTGGTTACGACTGAAATCGTTTCCGAAGCATCAATTCCGAGTCACTTTCAAACTCTTACTGAAAACAAACTAGATTATCCAACAAATCGATTGGTTACAATAGGGATGAGATGACAGGGTATGAAAATTATAAATCTAATTAGTTCGTCAGTTAGGTAATGAAAAAATATTAGACACGTATTTTTTTATTTTGTTGTATAATAAAATGATGCTTAGATATAACGAATCAAAGTTCAGGAGTGGTAGCTAAAACGCATTTCTACGTATAAAACGCTCATAGAAGTGACGTCACGCGACATTTCAAATCAATATATCGTCGAAAGTATTCGTTTCTATAAGAAAATAAAAAATACGTGTCTAATGTTTTAAAAAAAATCTACGAGACTGATATTAAAATAATAATAAGGCATCTAAGCCCTATTAAAATCGTTTCCGAAGCATCAATTCCGAATTATTTTATCATCCGATTAGCCCATGTGTTGGGGCACGATGCCAAACTGATTGATGTCAAAATAACTACAGGTGTTTAACCTCTAGTTAGTTTAATTGTCTGAGTTAATTATAGGAGCAGTGACTGAGCACTACGGTGGAGATCGCGTGGTTTCATTACGAAAATAAAACGTTAACGTAGCCGTGTCGAGCGCCCGCCATATTGCAAAACGCTTGAGGTGGTTCTCTCGGTGCGATTTTTTACAAAATCCTTATAACAAAGGTAGGTACTGTTGGTTGGATAAGGGTTTCGCAGAATATACACATTTTTAAAAAAAGGTATAATACCAGTCATCGCAACCTCAAGGCAAGGCAGGACCCAAAGACGAGACAAAAACCCATTTCAATTAAAATAGTAACTAATTAATAATGCGGAGAAGATGGCAGTTATATCTTGGAGATGTTATCTCCCTATTCTATGCTAGACAGCAAATATTTAGAATTTGCAACCCAACTAAGGAGAATTGACCCTCAGTTCTATATAAACTGAATTCCTGAAAATTAATACCCGTTCCTTTTACGACTTTATTACTTAAACCTTCCAATCATTCCTGTCAGAACACATAACGATCCCAACTTCTCAGTACCATCCTTATTATAACCTATAGACTCTATTTTAAAAGGGATAAAGTCGGAAATCTCACATTAATTGGTATGGGGACCGCACAAAAAGTGTCTATGAATTATGGTCATTCAAAGAAGACTGTTAAAATTGGTCTTTTTGTAAGTTTTTTGTTCAAATCGCTGCAAGGGATTTACGTCATCGTCTGCGAACGTCTGCTACGTTAAATGATTTGCATTTCATTATGAACAGCGTACGATATGGGTGGTACAGAAGTGTAGGACATAGCTGTTCACAGAATAGAAATTATGCGGATAAATAACATAACATAACATCACGCCTGTTTATCCCCGAAGGGGTAGGCAGAGGTGCACACAGAAGTAACACCCACTTTTCACTATTTATGTTATGAGTCCCATGTAATAGGGGGTAAGCCTATTGCCATATACCGGGCACATTTCCAGACTCTGTGCTACTACTGAGATTTTTTTTTTATAAAACCCAGTAATACTTTGCCCGACCCGGGAATCAAACCCGAGACCCCTTGCCCGGCAGTCGCACTTGCGACAATTCGGCCAACGAGGCAGTCTTTATGCGGATAAATAATTTAAACTGTCAAACACCAAGCGGTCACCGGTGACCGCAACCTATTGTTCTATAATTGTGTCTATAGAGGTAGAGGTAATGACGGTACTCGACGAGTTAAGTAAGTTAATGTACTTATTGTCTATCCTGAACCTGAACGGAATCAAGTAGAAAAAGATTAACTAACAAGGCAGCTGCGCTCGTAACCAATTTTAAAATACTTCATGAGCACATGGGGCTTTCTTTTTAGCCCAACTTATCCAAATTAGAGTCTTGTTTTAACCTAGGTTATGTTTATGTACGTAAAGTGGCTAATGAAAAACATCAATTCCGTCAGTTTTAAGAAGAGAAAGTAGCTTTATCCTTACTTTTAAAATAGTCCCATACATTAATAAGTATAAAGTAACTATTTCAAAGTCTTATTTATTTACTTCTCCTTCACAGAAAATTACAATGAATGGTGGACATCTTACAACATTATCTGACAGTCAACCATAGGGAAGTGCAGAGAAATGAAGCGGTTGATGCGAAGACAGAAAACAATTGTAAAACATCTTTATCTATACAAATAATAAAATCGTAGAAAAGTCAAAACTGTACATTCAATATTTTTCAAAAAGAATACTTGAGTCAAGATCTACAATCGATACCGAAGCCAAAAATATGGTTTTTCGAATTTTTGTATGTTTGTATGTCCGGGATGATCTCAAAAAGTACTGCATGGATTTACGTCAAATTTTGCATAAATATTACTAATAAGTCGGGTCGACATATAGGCTACATATTATCACGCTATCATCTACGCGGGAGGAGCCCTATACTGAGTACTGAATCAATTTTGACGACATAAGTTACAGAATATTCCCTTGATAAAGACTAATTCAAAAGCTTAAATTCGAAATAATAAAAACGAAGTCGCGGGTAACAGCTAGTAAAGAATGTAGTTAATTACTAAATTGCTAATTAATATGTATACTACACACATAAATACGTTTCTTTTTTAAGGGGGTAAAATCATTGAATGACTGCTCCCGCCTGGGCTGACGCAGGGAGGGAGTGTCAGACTCTTACTGACTAAAAACCACCCCGTTCCTTCTCCTGCACGTCGAGTCGGAGCCCCGGTTACCCGTTAGGTTCGCCGCGACACACATAAATACATAGAGACAAATAAATAAATGAATACAAAGTCTAAACTCAAAGTCTTACTTCTACCGTACACCTGACATTCGATAATGGAACACTATTGTGACATATTATTAGTGTCCCAAATTGCCTACAAATGATTTTAACACTTACAAACAATAAAGATAAGGATGATATTTATATGTCGGAAAGTTATTGTGTCGTCGTGCAGTCTACGGAGTTACCGATAACTTTTTAAACGTAGAGATACAGATATAAATACTCTTTAAATAATTTTACTTGAAAAACAAAACACTATCTTTAACTACGTGAAATAAGGTGACTTAACTGAGAGTTCAATGTCTGTTTGTAGGCAAATGCGTGATAATACGAACATTACGACTGCATGGTTGGCGCGGTGGCTGAGCAACTGGCTGCCGGGCAACGTGTCGCGGGTTCAATTCCCGCACGGAAGAACTGTTTGCGTGATCCACAAATTGTTGTTTTGGGTCTGGGTGTCATGTGTATGTGAAATTGTATGTTTGTAAACGCACCCACAACACAAGATAAAATCCTAGTGTGGGGCAACGTTTCTTTAAAAAACAGTATTTATGTTTAGGCGTAGTTCTATACAGGGCCTTTAGCCAAACGCCACTTTAGCGCTTGTCTACAGAGAGAGTAGGAATCAAAATGTATGGGGATGACACTGACAAGTGTCAAAATTTACGTCTATTCCGTATTATTTGGTTTTCTAATCTACATGTAGACAAGCGCTAAATGGCATTTGGCTACAGCTGCAGGGTGTAAACGGAACGCTATTGAAAGACGCTGTCAAAAAAGTAGTTACAATAAGCTAAACACATGAACTAAATTATCGTCAAGTATCCTGCCCCTAACGTAGCAATTGCCTTTCAACTTTATGTTTATTTTTTACCGATTTTATTTATAATCAGTTGTAATCAACTAATTTAAATTCGATAGGTAATTACATTTCAACAAGTCAAAACATTGGCGCACACTAATAATTAATAATGATGTGTAAATCACGAGTTTATATTATAAATTACTATAATTAAATCATAAAAATAAAACTAACAAATCGATTTTCAATATGGAATTAATTAACGTACGATCATGACAAAAAGTTGGCGCCACCAGCCAACAAGAAACGGAAGTGGTCGGCCTTCAACCTTAGAATAAACTTCTATAGTCTGCGAACTAAGGAAAATAAAAAATAAGTCTGTATACCTATGTATGTGTATTATTTATAATCTGTGGTCAATAGTGACGTTTGTGTTTACGCGGGAAATAAGATGACGGATAGATGGAGAACAATCCCGTTTCCCGCGATATTTTTGTATTAAGTTAAAGCTAACAACAAATAAAAAGGAATACAATTTTATATCCTGGTACTTTGTTTATAAAGGTTCTGAATATTTTACTAAGAATCACAATCAAACGATACAAATTCTAGTTCACCAACAAAAAGTAAATCCATCTCATTAGCACGTTCTTATGATCTTTAAATTAATTTGCACCCAATAACTTTGGGTACTCGACAAGTCCCGTACGTAATCCCGTAATCTTGGTAACATTATATTTTAGTAAAAATCAACACAGACAGCGAACGGCGATTGATTGGTAACAAAAAATCTCATGCCACGAACAAACATTCTGACATTCAAATATTACGGCGCAAAAAATGTAGGTATTAAATACATAAGTAATTACATAGAGTAATGAACTGGCGTCTACATTCTGTATTTTATTCATGTTCTATTAGTTTTGAAGTCAATCTCCTTAATGTCTAGTCGATTATAAAAAAAAGTTACACTGATCACTTTTTTTTATTGAGTGGTCTTATAAATTAGGAACTAAGGTTATAATACGGAGTTTACTGGTCAATAGGTCGTATTTTTGTGGCCTAGGAAATGCGATCTCAATGCTCATTAGATCTGCGAGAACCTAACGGGTAACCGGGGCTCCGGCTCGACGTGCAGGAGAAGGAACGGGGTGGTTTTTAGTCAGTAAGAGTCTGACACTCCCTCCCGCCTCACTCAGGCGGGAGCAGTCATTCGATGATTTTCCCCTCTTAAAAAAACCTTGTTCAAATTCAAGTGGCAATAATTTTTGTGAATTTGTGTGTGTACGTTTCTTACACAATCACGTCAAAACCGCTAAAGGGATCGGAATGAAATTTGGAAGAGGGATAGATTATTGTCTGGAAAAACATATATAGGCTACTTTTTATCCCTTAAGAACGCAGGCGAAGCGTGCTCCTGCACGTCGAGCCGGAGCCCCGGTTACTTGTTAGGTTCTCCGCGACTCTGATGGTCTGATGGTTCTTTGAGGCGCGCGGGACACGCGATGCGCCGTACGCTCGGACGATATTGGGATAAACTTATTTTAATTTAAAAGTTGCGAAATAATAATTTTGGAACAAGACAGAAATACGACCACGATTCAACCTAAGCACATTGACATAATGTTACATACTTCAGAATCTATCAAATACCTAAAGTCCAAAGTCTTACAGTCGTATACATTATAGTGGGCGTCCTACTTTGAATCCGCATATTATAGACATAGACACATTGGAACAGACAGCATCACTTCCACCGTGTCAACTGCAATGACAATATTAATATTATAATTCAAGATGGCGTGACTCATTTCAACTATTCTAGTATTAATGGTATACATAAGTCATTAGCAATATACCCATTTTTTGTAGCCTTTTTTATACTACACCGCAAAGATATTTAGTGACTCAATTTAAATTAGTGTTAGTGGATTTGTCCGGAATTATCCGGTTCTTAAGTGCATTCAATTATAGACTCTAGCCTCTCGCTCGTCTCTCAAAATTAAGTGTAATGTTTCGAATTGTTGAAAAGATGAACTATTTTTAATCTGGTTGTAACGGGTAGTATTCGCTATACTTAAAAGTGCAATAGTGATGTTCTATCGCCTGAGTGAGGATGACTGCGAGTACATCATGATGCATCACGATGATACAGCCCTACGTTATTAAAATCATGACGTAGCGAACTCCCATTCCTTGAGCATTCATACGTTTTTATTACCAAATTATTTAATAATACAGTTAAAAACTTAAGATTATATTTTTCCAACTGCGTCATCACCCATATTTGGCTGACTTCCGTCTTTTTCTCGGAACATTATCAAAATAAAATTTAAATCCACACTCAACCACATGGCATTCGTTCTTAAAATTCCTTAAACAATATCTAACATGCATGACGTTACCCCATCGTGTTTTCCATAATAGCGAGACATACGACATGTTTTAATTAATTGACTTGTATAGTTATTTGCCTTATCATGTCACATCGTGATAAATGACCATTAACTACTATTTAGTGCTAACATAAAGTACCGCCTCGGGCATTTGCAGTTTCCATTGTGTAATTTTTGCCGTATGTATAATAACTTACGAGAAACGAAACCAATTAGACCCTGAGTCATTTGATTTATGGAAAAGCGTTTTCCAACCATGACTTAGTAATTTTGTAGGTATTTCTGGAACTTTCCTGCCATGGGAAAATTTTCGTTAGTACCTAGGTAGTTCAGTTCCCTTCTAGTTTTTTTACGCTGTGGTTGCTGAAGTGAGTGGGTATAATAAACGAAAAAAATATTTTAATACGCGTCAGTCAATCAAGTTACAGGAAGCTTTCCACCTTGGCATTTTTACAATGTTCAGCGCATTGTTTCTATTAAGGGGAAAAATCATTGAATTGCTTCTGGTGAAGCGGGAGGGAGTGTCAGACTCATACTGACTAAAACCCACCCCGTTCCTACTCCTGCACTTCGAGCCGGACCCCGGTAACCTTTTACGTTCTCTGCGGCTACGTATCGGCATCAGCCCTATTGGGCCCCATCTGTGATAATTTTAAAATATGATAGCTCTTTGAGGCACTCGCGAAACCCGATGCGCCATACGCTCGGGTCTGGTTCGGGTCGGGCGGTGAGCTACCAATGCACGTCCTATGAACGTTAACTTTAGTTTAGAAGACAGGCGAAATCTTGAGAAATAAGGTCGCGAATCGCAGATTCATACAAACATTTCAACATCTTTCTAATAGATATTATATATTACATGTTGCATGACTATTTATAAAGGTGGGTGGAAGATGAGCAAGTTATGTCTAGGTACATTGATGACATCCGTGAAGTGGTTGGTCAAACAGAAGTGATTTCATTTTAACTAACATTGAGCTGTGACTAACCGTGCAAATAATTGGAAGCTGTTGAAAATGAAGGGTTCCGGATGTAACAGGTGTAACTGCGTTTGCACATTCTACATGCAGTTAGGCACTTGGACACTTAAGTTATATGTAGGTCTACTTTGCCCAAACTTAAACTTCAAATTATTTTGTCAAATGTGGTAGATGGGTAAGAGCCAATACCTAACTATGAACGAAAATCGGATACATACCTACAGTGATTTATACCTCTACATAATCAAGACATTGCTAAGTTTTTTTCTTATGGATATTGGTAGGTTGTATTTAACTATACGTTTTTTTAATTTGCTTTTTTTGTTTTTACTTATTTATTGTGTTATGTGCATTTTATTTTGTGTTTGTGGGGAAAATTGCTTTATGTTTATCGTTGTCTGATTGGTGACTTGTTCGTCCGCGAGTCACTTAAGGGGCCAGTTGAATACCAGCGCGAGGCCCTGTCTTGCACATACTGAACTGGTCTCATTTCAGACTTGGGACATTAGTAAATGTCTATAATCTTATGTATAAAATCTGTACGTGTCACCTGTTTTAGCGTGTGAAATAAAGTTTTTCTTTCTTTCTTTCTTTCTTTCCTAAACTAAACGATTTTCAGCGTAGTGTCTATAAAGAAGGTGGTTAACTGTCTTTATCTCTTACATAGAGGAAATACATAGTCCGGCAGTGGAATATCCTCAGAAAACAAATATACCCAAACTATATCAGTAAGCAATATACCTCCTTGAAAGAAAATATCATCATTATCAATCAACAGCCTATAAGTGGCCACACACACTCATCTCTTTCCGTGCCTCGTGCCCTCTCGCGGAAAAGGTTTGAGCATTAATCACCACGCTTGCTCAATGCGGATTGGCGATGTCAAATTTATATTTAGAAATTATAAGCCCAGGTTTCCTCACGATGTTTCCACCTTTTGTCAGTTATGTCTAGATGATCTTAGAAAGTATATTTAAATTGGAAAAAGTCACATTATTACTTGGTAGGCTTAGTTCGAACCCGTACTCTTGCGTATAATAATTGGGCGTCTTAAACCTCCACCACGACATCTATATACATATATAAAAATTAAACCCATTTCCCGTTGACACATCATAACTTGGGAACGGCTAGACCGATTTGTGTGATTTTTTTTTGTTGCGTTTATATGATCAGGAGAAAATTCTTATGACAGAAAAAAAATCCTGCAAATCCTACGGGAACAGGAGAAAACGGGATTGCGCGTACGAAGTCGCGGGCAGAAGCTAGTTAAATATAAATATCTAAAATTAAATTCTAAAACAAGAAATATCGTTATCAAAAGTTTGCTATGAGAGAAAACTTGTAAAACTCTATTAAAAGTTTGATAAGGTGAAAAGTTCTGTTTTTCCTGAGACTATAATAAGACGAATGTAGGTGGGAGTCAGCTACGACCGGGGCTGACAACCGTAAGGGTTACCGGTACTTGGGCTCCGCTTCGAAGCAGGAGTCGAAACGGGATGTTTTTTTTAGTCAGAAGGAGTATCTCCTCACCCAGGACAAAAGAAGACACGATGATGCACATCAAAAAAGTCGAGTATAACGATATTTTTTTTTTAAACATTTTCTTAAGTTCGTTCAGGTCGTTCTAGCTTCCTATAGCAAACAATATTTGACTAAAGAGGATGGTTACCTAATGATTTCATGTTTATGTCGATTTTTAACTATTAGTTTGAAAGTTATCGTAAATTAGAGCTTGTCGTGATCAAGTAAACTCAAGTATTTGTACTAAGTTTGTATATTAGTACTAAGTTTACAAAGCTTTACCTACTTTCCTATGTTGGTCCTGTTAGCAGCGGTTGTAGTTATGAATAAATAATAAATAAATACATACTGTTTGTTACATAATTCTGTATTAAATTTTCTGTTGTTAGTTCAGAAATAAACTAAAGGAAAATTTTATATAATATAGTAAAAAGTATAATCTGGGAAATAACGCATTGTCTGTTACAAATATAGAAATATAATAATGTATCCGCAATTAGAATAATTTATTATGCAACAGGTAAAAGAATGACCTAATTATAAATAGTATTTGACACATAGGAACGTTTTTTTTTTGAGGGGGAAAGTCATCCAATGACTTCTCCCGCCCGGGTGAGGCGAGAGGGAGTGTCAGACTCTTACTGACTAAAAACCACCCCATTCCTGCACTTCGGGTCGGAACCCCGGCAAACCGTTAAGTCTTCCGCGGCTCCTTATCGGCATCAGCCCTGTTGGGCCCCATCTGTGGTGGTCTGATGGATCCTTGCGCGCGCGCGGAACGCGACGTGTACGCTCGTCAATCCCTAGCATATCCCTATCCCGCACACGTCGCCGTATTGGTTCCTAAATTGCGTTAATTGTGCAGTTTTTTGAGCGAACTTTATACCCGCCATAACTCGTGTACCCTACTGTACCTAGCTCACTTTTACATTTAAATTAGCTTCGGCCAGCGCATTCGCCCGCGTTCCAGTTGGATAAAAAGCAGCCTGTGTTATTCCAGACCACAATTACACATTTTCATACCGATCCCTTTATCCGTTTTAATACTGCGAATGGACACATCAATTCAAATTTGAAAGTTGCCCAAGAATTTGAAAGTTTCTTTAAAAACATACCGATTAAAACTACGGAAGCGTTGAAATCATCTCCAACTCTTTCTGCTGAACTCCTTAGAAGTAATGTCAAGGAGTGTCTTTCTGAATTTCGATTTCAGCACACAAACCCCCAAGCAGTAATTAAAGCGTTCAAAGATATCAAAGTTAAGTCAACTGAAGATCTCTGGGGAATGTCTGTTAGGGTGTGTCGGTCTTTTATAGAAACTATAGCGCCTCATTTAGCTTCCATTTTTAATAAAAGTGTAGATCACGGAGTTTTTCCGGATTTAATGAAGCATAGTAAAGTAGTTCCATTGTTTAAATCCGGTGATAGCGCAGAACCCAATAATTAAAGACCGGTCTCTATTTTACCAGCGCTCAGCAAAGTGTTTGAAAGGCTGATGCTTTCTCAGATGTTGCGTCACTTCAACATTAATTCCGTCTTTCATGCTCAACAATACGGATTCACCAAGGGTCGCTGCACTACTGACGTGGGAGTGGCTCTCATTAAACGGGTTTTCGCCTCATGGGAAGAAGCACGGGATGCCATCGGAATATTTTGTGATCTTTCGAAGGCGTTCGACTGTGTTGAACATGAGACACTATTGCTGAAGCTGGAATACTACGGCATTCGGGGGACGTCGCTAAAACTGTTGAAATCATACCTTCAGGATAGGCAACTTAAAGTACAGGTAAATGAAGTAAATTCACAGGGTGCTAGCATATCTATGGGTGTACCGCAGGCCTCAATACTAGGTCCATTCTTATTTTTGGCATACATAAATGACTTGCCCCATTTATTTAAAAATGAACCTAAGATGGTATTATTTGCTGATGACACTTCATTAGTTTTTAAAATAAATCGACGAACAAATTATTATGACGACGTAAATAATGCCCTAATGAAGGTTCATAATTGGTTTACATTAAATAACTTAGTACTAAACGATAAAAAGACAAAATGTATTAGATTTGTTTTGCCAAACGTTAAAAGCAATGAATGTGACATATTCTTGAATGGTGAGAGATTGGAGTTTGTAAAAGAGACAACTTTCCTGGGAATCACTGTAGACGACAAATTGCAATGGGGTCCTCACATTACATCATTAGCGGGACGATTGAGCTCTGCAGCTTATGCTGTCTGGAAGATACGACAGTTAACTGACATAGGCACGGCAAGACTGGTGTACTTCAGCTACTTTCATAGCATTATGTCGTATGGCATTTTGCTGTGGGGACACGCTGCTGGCACTGAGTCTATCTTTATCTTGCAAAAGCGCGCCGTCAGAGCTATCTACAATCTAAGTCGTCGCGAATCTCTCAGAGAAAAGTTTAAGGAGATCAACATTATGACCGTTTCTTGTCAATTTATCTATGAAAACATCATGTATGTCAGGAAAAACCTACAGTTATTTGGTAAAGTGTCGGACAGACACCACTATCAAACTAGACATAAGGATAGATTAAGTCAACCAACTTTGAGATTGGCGACAGTAGGTAAGTCGTTCATGGGATTCTGTGTTAAATGTTATAACAAGATACCAGGCGACATACAACACCTAAATGAAACAAAATTTAAATCATGTATAAAAAAAACTTTATGTAGAAAAGCATATTACAAGGTTAATGATTATATAGAGGATAAAAATGCTTGGATGCAAGCTAGTCCGGCTCCACAGGATAACGAAAACGAAAAGCATTGATATTTTAATGAAATCCAAACATGTAATTAATACAGCTATGTTGCTCATTTGTATATTGTTTAACTTGCATAATCATTGTAAATGTGAGAGCCCTGTAATTACCTATATAAATAAAATAGTTGAATATGTTTGTGTCAGCTTGGAGTTGTCATGCTCACTCTAAGGTCTCATTGGCGGTGGCACGTGCAGTGGATCGCTCGATTCCCTACAATATGGTTGAGTTGGGCGGTGCTGGTGTACGTGTCATGTTCGTGAACGGGCGCCGTCAACTGGGATTGGTCAGCTCCAGACTGTATATTTCTTTTTTTTTTAAATGTCCTTTAGGGTTATTTTTTTCGATCTCTTTGACTGTATTTTAGTGTTACATTGTTCTCGCACAACCCAAACAACAAAACTGTAACTGGAGAATTGTGAAATTGATTGAAAAAGAGTAACCTATGGAGTTTCTTGCTCGTTCTTCTCCATAGGAATCTACACCTTGGAATGAGCAAATAGCTTCACTTGTTAATTTTCTTCATTGACGTTCAAAAGTGCCTCTATGGTCTAATTGAAATAAATGATTTTGACTTTGACTTTTTGACTTTGAATGTGATTAGTTATTCAAACAAACAAATAAACATACATACTTTCGTATTAATGTATTATTAGTAGGATTTGTACCCATTTTGATTTCTACATAATTCCCCGTCATTTTACGCAAGCTATTGAAATAAAATAATAATTAATGAAATACGTAAGTACCTACAGTACACGCAACAACATTCGAAGGCTTTCTTTAACAAAGAACTTTGATTAACTAGAATCGTCAATCAACATTTTCAATTTTCCATGCAATGTTACGAAGACAAACCTTCGCCTAACATAGGAAAACCAATTTGGTTATAAAATGTAACCTTTAACAATTACCTATTCCTTGATTGGGAAAACTTTTCCAAATGAAATATTTTTGGAATGTCTCCAAAAGGTTGCGGAATGAGAGTGATGTTGAATTACATAACTTTTTATAGGTCTTCTAAAGAACTGTATTCCTAGTTGACCGAAATATTACTTCAGCTTGGTCTACCTATAACTTACGTCGATAATAGGCTTGTCGCGGAATAATTCATAGTTATTGGAAATTATTTTTTATCGGATTTCGAACGTCTCGTCAACTTATTCTTTGAACCTACCTGAACTATTAAATATCTATTCGCTGACTTTATTTTAAAATTGCCATTTTATTTATAAAAAATACACATTAGTAAAATAAACGTTTAATTTTATATTTTATAGCCATAATTTTATAGCCAAGCGTAATATTTTTATCATTCTAACTTTGATATTAACGCCATCTAGCGATATCACAGCGAACTACGCCACCAACACATAAATGATGAATGAATGTAGTAATGAATGAGGCCGCGAGATATCGTTACAATACAACCAATAAGAAAGCGTAGAGATTATTGCAACAAATTAAATACAAAACAGTCTGCTCATCAGCTGATAAGTAGTGGAAGAAAAGTATTTATTGTAGACATTATAAGAGAAAACTATCACAATATTCAAGAATATTGACGTGCAAACAGTGCATTTTGAGTGATTATGAAGTGACAACAAAAGTTAAGTTCAAAATAAGAATTTTAGACTTTTATGGTCAATGTTACCAAACATAACCTCAAAATAGTAAACAAACTCACTAAGGTCAAAGGTAAATATTCAAGTTTCTTTGTTTTGACGATGTTTTAATGTCGTTTTAATTAGTGGTAATCTTCCAGGGAATTGAATTTACGTTTCGCTTTGTTGTTATTCATACATACTCTTTTGTTTTTGTTCATTTTTCGGTAGGTCTGTATTGAATTTGTGTTATTTGTGCAAGGGTTTTATCAACTTTATGGATTTTTATGTGAGTCCTTTAATGTGAGTTATAGTGGTTATTAACTTTAAACAGTTTTACAATACTTAGTTCTACATACACATATTGAATTAACAAACCAGGAAAGTATAAACGCTATACTTGCTTCTTATTGTTTATCTGTCAGGCGTCAGCTGTCAAAATTGTAAGTTACCCCACTTACCGCGTAATAAATAAATTAATCGCAATACATCTATCAACATGGTTAGTACTATTCTGTTAAATGTTTTGTTAAAATATTAGTAAGTAATAGATTAAACAGTATTCAATTTTAGGCAACCATTGCGGTCTTTGTAATAACTTTACTTACAGAAAGTGGTATCCCTCTCGCATCAGACTGAATGGAAAAAATGAAATCCCACCTTATAAGAAACACTGATAAGTAAAAATGTTAAAACTAAACATTTTAAGGACAATGATAAGCCTTTGAAGCCCACACCTGTCCACGATATCTAAGTGGCCATTAATGTAAGGGATACGCCACTTTACACTAATGACGGACTCACCTAAAACGTTATCGCATCAAGTAAATAGAACTGTTTGAGTGACTCAACCGCTGAGTCGGCGAAAGTGGCTTCTTTTTTTTCACGCTGGCTGCCAGGCGTCGAAACTCAGGCATGTCCGTCACTATACACTGCACAGGTAAAATTCTCTCACAACTATTAGAATTCACTTTCCATCCTCAACACTGCATCCATTACACTATAAGATAGAGATAAATAGATAAACGAGGCTTAAAGTTGTCGAATTCGTTATCGTTTTCGAGATCGCAACAGGCACATCGTCCGCCGTCGCCGACGTCCGTCGATTGGCGGAGCGATGGCTCACCACAGCCACGACACTTGAAACCCACACGAGGATGTCTACAATGACACGAAACGTGATCACACACACGATTAGGAAAACATGAACAATGAAATTTAGTTTCTGGAAACGAACATGTGCCGTGGAAGAGCGAACTCTTAGCATTGACTGGACTGCGCTTGGGCCGTGCAGGATGCGACCCATTAGGCAAAAGAGCGTCCATTATTGTATTGTCGTGGGATTATCGTAGTGCTAGTGTCTCCTTAAATTGCCGACCGGACCGAGTTAACGTATGTGCTCACAAATTTGGGAGCGATCCCATTAGCTTTTGGAAACATACAAATGCGCTTTATGATCCTCATGAGTTGAGACTATTCTTGGAGTTAGGGGTGAAATATCTGACCAATGAATCGTAATAAAATAAAGCCTATAGGCTGGATCGCGAGTCTATAACGTCAAAACCATCCTGCCATGGAACACCATGACGTAAATCAGTCATCATCATCAGTAATGACTGCATTTAGGTACATTAAGAGGCCACAGCGAATCAAGTCACGGGACCGGATCCAGGGTTATCACGCTCATTTGTTCAATTGGACAGTTAAGTACCGGCGAAGCTCAGAAGCCGGCCGTTTCCGTTGATATTTAACACAGGAACCTGCGGGGAAATGGGCATGGCGTAACTTGATGATGACCCTTCGATGGCAATAAAGTGGGTCGAGTATTAGCAGTACCGAGTACGACGTAACCAGAACATCTTGTAATTTGAGATGCATGTTACGTAGACGACACGGTCGCTTGGTTCTTGTTCATGCTGTTGCAAATGTACCTACTATTAATTGTATGACATCGTCATCTTCCCGACAATTACGTCCCAAAGTGGCGTGAGCTACAAGTTGATCTTAGTAACTCAATATGTAGATATTGAGTTACTAAGAGTACAGGACTGCATCACTGCAGTCTTATAATCTAATCCTCATAAGATCTGCCAAGATCTGCAAATCTCTAGTTCCAACAAGCAATGAGAACAAGAATATGTTCTTTATATCGGTGTCGTTGGCCGTTTGTCGGGTGAGGACACGCCTGCTCCCGACTCCAACGAATTCGATCAAGGATGTGTACAATGAGCTTATAAGGTCGAACGACTCGACCACTACTTGTGGTTTATTGTAAACATATTTAATACAGATTTTTCATTCTGACAGTGATAACTATGTGTTCTTTTGGGATTCCCAAGTGTGTCAAGGGTCTGTACGTATTATATTTCCTTTGATATGTACGGTTGTATCCCACTAGAAATAGTGTAAAATCCTCCGTTAAATTGTATATCAAATTTTATGGATTATTTATTAACCCTTATTTATTTGTTTATCAAAAACAACTTGGAAGACTCACCAAAAAAAAATCACAAAAAGATGAATGTCCGTACCATATTGTGCTAAACTACGGACTACTTAATGTTTCAATTATGCTCAGAAAGCATGATATATTGTTGGCAAAGAGTTTCTTCCTTAATGCCTAGTCCTAATACAAAGACGTCTGCAAGGATGTCATTAATTATGTGAATGAAAACCGTGACGTCACTGTCCTTGAATTAAACGTTAACAAATGTGGAGATCTCTAAATCTGAAGTCTGATCCCACGTAATTATGATGTTCATTAGAATTTTGATGTTAGTGACAAAGTCCACAAGATTTATAATTATTATGTGAGTAAATTGTACCATTTTGTTGTTAAAAGGAGTTGACACAAGAGATGTGTCAACTCCTTTTAACAACAAAATGGACACTCTAAACAAGAGTGTTTAGAGTCTACCATGACCCTAGTCGCCTTCCCTCTATAAATGGACAAATGGACGGCTAGGTTTAACGATAACTATTAAAATTTACTACTAGTTAAACACAACGAAAGTACCGATTTAATCTTTATATGCATAAGTATCTTATTACGGCTGTTGAGGTGCAAAACGAGTACTTAACGGTTGATTGTGAGGTGCGCCAGTCACACCACTGATTTCAACCAATCGCGAACCACCATTGACATTTCTATTCACAGGTATTCTAAGTATCTTAGTACTGTAATCGAGTGCTTATGTCCCACATGTTTTTGGACTACATTGTCTAGATAGTCTGAAATAATCCCTTTTCATTTATCGATTAACGTGAGCTCATATATACCTTATTCAGCGTCATTCTGTCGTTCAGCCAACGAACCTTACTTCTTTTTTGAACTTTAAAGTTAATGTTTTTTATCACTATTGTGTCTGAATGCGTTTTGTTATGACTGCAAAAATGTTTATTATTTTTCCTTCGATTTGCTTATTTTTAAAGGGCAATATGTAGGTACTGATAAAATTATAACGGTTGAGCTTTTGGGTCATCAACGCAAATCTTTTATCAAATTACTTTAAATAATATTGTGTAATATGTGTCTATTCCTCTAATGTCTTCAACATTTGGCCCTTGCCCTCTGCCCTATAAAATAAATTAAAGATTTTACCTTATCACTAAGTTCCTAGTATCTGTTGAGGTTATTAATTTTGTAGTGGAATAGCCTGAATAGCAGTTAGGTACCTTTTTAAAGATAAACTTAAAATTACCAACCAGAGAAATAAAATAATACTTACGTTGGTTGCTTCCAATAGCATGAAAATTGCGCAATCAACAGGAACTTTTACTGGCAAAGTAAAATTAATATGGAAGGGGTATTGGAAGCCGTACAATGACGTGAGCCCTACCTTCTCCAGTTACGTACGGACGGGGAACAGAGCTGCTAATAGGTAATTAAGAAAACTAAAGGAACCCCAACTTGTTTAGACCTTTCTCGAGTAAATAAATATCGAAAGGTATTACCTTATATAATTTTTCTAATGTCAACGTCGCTGGTTGCGTAAGTCATTGGTCATATTATACAGGTACAAGACTTAACTAGAATTACGAAAGTGAAATGTTTCTAGGACAATAGTATTGTTAGAGAATGTCCTTGCTTGTCAAGCAATCGAATAAGTAAGTATCTCTAATTAACTAAAAGTGTCTGTCTCCTGTTTTAGTCAAAGGTTAAAGGGCATTTAATCAATCCACATTACATAAGAAAACTAGTATTGGTTAGATTATAAACTAAACTAGTTAGCTACTTCGATTAGGTCACTGATAGTCTAAGTTTAATAGACTCCTCTGATCTGAATTGAACTAGTTCATACTGGAATTGGTTAACGCGTTGCTAGTCAACTGTGTCTCTAAATAAATAAAATAGTTAATAGTTTGAAGTAAACATACGCAATCAGCTATTTACTTAGCATGGATAGAAATATACCTATTTGAAAACAGTATTTTACAAACAAAGTTCAGTTAGATAGCAACTTTAAAATTGGGATACTAGATCACTGCCAATGTTTCACTTTTGTATTTTTGCGTAGGTAGTTAGATAAAAGGATAGATAAGCATATTAAAACTCAACAAAAATATAACTATACAGAATAACAATAAGTCTCTAACCTATTACCTAAGTAGACAACATAAAGTTATTTTGAAAATATTTCTAACGTTATTATTACGGGTAATTCAAAACAGCGCGTGTCAATGGCGTCATTGTGTCAACTCCAGAACATCTTACTGACTTAGGTACTTATATGTTAAGTTAGATAAAACTAAGTTCATTACATTTAAGTCAATGAGATACACTAATCTTATCTGATAAAGTTTTGAATTCTGCGTAACAAAAACTGAGATGTTGTGACGCCATAGATAAAATGACAAACGCCCGCCATTTTGAAAGACATTTCCCGCCAATTTTTTTTTTTTAATAAAACCTACGGTAGGTAACTAAATAGTTTTAAAGAAAGAATAGAAGGTTAGTGGCATTGTATTGTTTGACCCAACTTTTGTGTTTATTGTTGAGAATCGAGTGAATAACCCAGATTAACCCTGAGAACCATTTAATTTGTTTACCAGAATTATCTTGAGTTGATAATGAACTACTTTATGTTACGTATATCCACAAAAATATAAATGTAGATAACTACAAACTCGGTCGGTGCAACAAACTGCAAGAAGTTAAATGACCGCTTTTAGAGATAATCGAAGGATTATTGACCTGTTTATAAATGAACACCATTATAATTTACTATCAAACTTTTTTTAATCTTTATTTTACAAATATACGGCTTTTTATCAAACTTTATAGTAAATACTTTATACACATTTATGCATGTGCCTATGTTAACGAATTAAGAATGTTTTCATTATTTATGAAACATGCAAATTGTAAAGAATTAGAATATTTATGGATTTTTATGTATGTTTTCTTTTTTATTTATAGGATGACATTTATTTTTAAGAATATGTCGTCATAAAAAAATAAAGAAATAATCTGTGAAACTCGTAAGATAAGTGGTGTATAATTTCACCACGATTTTCAAGCCTTCGATAGCTCAGTTGGTAGAGCGGTGGACTGTAGATGTAATATAAAATTGTTATCCATAGGTCGCTGGTTCAAATCCGGCTCGAAGGAATTCTTTTTACCAATTTTTTATTTGTTTTATTTCTTAAAATTGCCAGCGCGGTAACATTGTCATTTTTATAATCATTATCTATCTAAAGTGGATTATAGCTATCTTTCTATTGAAGATAAAAAATCTAGAATTGTGAAACTTAATAAAACTATAATGATAATAAAATTATTTCACAAGCAAATTCCAGTTAACTATTGCATTTTCCAGGTGTGCTATTTACTTATATTGTTCTTTGTCTTTTACATTCTTAAATTCGAAGTTACTACATAATTGAATTCATTATGTGTGCTACTTGTAATAAATATTCCCTTGATTGCATAATTCATAATATTTTCTCACAATAAACTTATTAAAGGTAAAAATCAAGGCAATAACGTCAAATAGAACCATAATAAAAACCATTTAAACTACAATGAATTCGCCCTTATTTGTGTAATATTTATTAATGAAATATATAGAAAGTATTGTTTAACTTATACAATTCGCAAAATCAATAAAGTGATAAAAGAAGAGCTGTTTCCGCCCGGGATCGAACCGGGGACCTTGTGCGTGTGAAGCACACGTGATAACCGCTACACTACGGAAACGATGGAAGCAATGATGAAATTATAGATTGGTATGTAATTAAATAGCCGTATATATTTTTTTATGTATTGTACATAATATACGTTATATATAAATAAAAACCCCTAAAATACTTTTTTTACATTTTTACTATATTGATAAAATCATTCCCTACGTGATGCACACAAAACAAAAAATATTCTAAACTTACCTTTGCGAATGCACTTGGCAGAAAAAAAGTTGCACAGAAAAAAGAAAATGAATTTGAAATTGGAACACAAGTCACAAGCGCCCTCTGAGACGACGCTTGGTAGCAAGTTGGTGTGAAACGGGAGACTATCGTTTTTATACCATCGCAAATTGCATGGCTATATTGACCACCCGCTTGAATATGGTTCATTACTTCCATCTCATGGGTGTGTTTATGTCTAATTTGTAATTGTGTTCGCACCCTGTCTTCAAGCTCATCTTTTACTTATACTACTAAACTTATGTAGGCACACCCGACTGCGATGATATCGCTTCCAACCGTATACATTGCGGCACGAAGCTTCAAAAATGTAGCTATATTATTTTCATAAGCCAGCAATGTATTGCGAATTCGAGCTCATATCTTGTATCACAATTTTGCCAAGAGACCTCCCACGTCATGTAGGTAATGATTATTCTCGTCTGCTAAAGAAAATGCGAGTAAATTACTTTTCATCTATTTTTATTCACAATCTGTGACGAGATAGGGTTAATGAAATGGGATATTTTAATGCAGACTGTATTTTAACGAAATAAATAAGGTGCGTAGGTACCTATGTAATATAATAAAAGAAATAGTCGTTTTTAAATAATAGTAATTGTATTTCCTTTTTCTGTAATTCAAACATACTAGTGGCGCCATCTAGGAGATCAATGGTAACTAAAGTCCTTGAAACTTTTTTTTTGTTCAGATATGAAATAAATAGGATGACCAAAGGAAAGGTACCTAATAAATATTTTAATTTGAATGTTATTAAAAATTCTCTACGTTCCCACTACAGACCAAATTTACCAGACCTGTCACATTTATTCATTACATTTTCGACTTTACGCTAATAATATAAAGTTGAAGATGTAATAGAGAAATTTTACAGAAAAGGATAGGTTGGTCTGCTGCCCGCTGTACAATAGCCGTCATTAGAGACTCCAACGTGATTAACTGCAATAATTGGGTACTTGCCTTGATCAAAAATAAGTTATTTCAACTGTTCAATACTATAAAATATAAAAAAATTATCACACTTTCATTATTTGATTTTATGACCAACTTAATTTTAATAATTTTCCTGCAAATTTTCAAGAAATAAGTACGTTGTTTGACGCTAAAAAACGTGACGTCACAATTCACAATCTCGTAAAAATTTCAAAGAAAACTATCGTTTTTAAAATAATTCTAAAAATCAGTATTCTCATTCACGTCTTAAGTGTACCTTATTACCGTTCCATGTGTTTCTAACATTATCTAGTAAAAGGAATCATGCGCATGTATGTTATCTAGCTACCGCATGTCGCTCCACCATTCCAGTATCCTCCAGATTATTCTATTTATAGTGCATTGCGATCTTCATTTTAGATACGTTCATTATACTGGACTTGTTGGTGTAAATGTCGATAAAATAAATTACTAACAACTGCACTACGTAGAAGACGCGGAAATGGCAATTCTAAATTCAATTACCTATGTCATAAAAAAGTAAATTGTGATTCCCAGGACTATAAACTTCAGATTTTTTATTTTGCTTTCCTATTTTTAATAAAGTTCCTCTCTATAATAACTTTTATGTACTGCATCCGTTATTTATTTAATATAAAAGGTGTTGTTTTAAAGCCGCGTCATTTTCTAGGAGGTAACTCGGCTATCGATTCTGAGTCCAAATCAATAAAAAAATAGTAGGTAAATATTTTTCATTTTTCTGTAGATTACAGAAATCCGTAAGTGTGAACTACACGCCGCCGTCTTGTAACTAGCTTTATAACTAGCTTTTTAACACACACAAACTCAAACACGTAATTGATATTATTCCTAATTCCATAAAAGTCCATTAAGAAGCATTGCTGTCGCTTTTCCTGAAATACTGTCCAACTTAAATGATTTATTATAGCCGTATTTTTAACTATTGGCCCGAAATTTTCTCTTACATTGAACCTTTATGACTTTTGTGACATGCCCCCGAGAAATGACACGGCTTCAAAAGTACACTTTGTATATGTGACTTAACTAGGTACTGAATATACCGCAATTAGCCCTTAAAGTCGCAAGATATTTTTAGCAAATAAAAACAACTGAAAATAGTTTCAAAGGTTTATTTGACATATAAAGAAAGTCAGAAAAATACAAAAAAAATAATCAAGCTTTCGCTTTTTGGAAAAACCTATATATAATATACTATACATTGCCACACTCGCTGAAAATACTAAGTTATTGGCAATGTATATTATACTATACATTACCCTATATTAATGCTTGGTGTGGTACACCAAAAAACAGTTTCTGCCCTTAACATAACAAAGATATACATTGCATTTAGGACACATTGTACTTCCTTGACCTCCTCTTCAATATTTGCATCGTTGGTACCCGGTTAACTGAGGCCAATGATCAAATTTGTCGTACCGCACATCATCATAAGGCCTTTCTGCCTTCAGTTTTCTAATTTTTTTGTTTTCTGGTAATGATACAATGTCTTTTACAGCCACACTTCTATCTCGTTTCAATAGTTCAGCATAAATTTCGCACTGAAAGTCTTTTAGGCAATCTTGCTTCCTCTTTTTATTTATTTATATATCATGTCTGCGGCGTAACAGCTAAGCATTATTTACGCAGGTATCTAAAAACTGCGAAAATATGTTCGTGTAACATCTGTGAGACTTAATAGCCGTTCGATATAATGATATTAGCATATCCGCTAAATCTACACCACCCATGTAACGGTTATAGTGCTTGACTATTTGTGGACACTGTATTTCAACGTGTCTATTCCATTCCTTGTGGTAGTGCCTGATATTTTCAAGCAGAAAAGCATCAACATAACAACAAGCCTGACATGCTTGTTGTCAAATCACTTCACTACACACTTTCACTGTATTTATGGAAACTGAACGAGCAGTAGGTACGTTTTCTTCGGGTGCATGTCCCTAAAGGTGTGGCAGCCGCGATGGGAGTAGATAGTAAATATGGTACAGAAGATATCAAAGGTATTGCATCATAATTGCATTGCGTAGGGCTAGGAAACACGGCGTGTCAGGGGAACTTGAAAAGTCTCTTGTTCAGTATCATTATCTGATGCTTCTGCGTATGAGTTCGTCTCTTTCTCCGATGGACAGGGTGATGAATTAGGACTCCCGAGAATGCTCAGCTTTTCAAATGAGGAATCTAAAGACGGCGTTGGGGAAGTCTCGCCTTCTCTAGCTTCATCACTACTATTTGCTCCATCACTAGCATCAGAACTAGCATTTCGTGCAGGAACCAAAGAAAATGTGCGTCTGGCTCTTCTGTTCATGATAGTCTAAAACAAATGAAACCAACATGCAGATGCAGACCATCACCCAATGATAAGTCAAGCACTTATATAACTTTTAATATACTAAATCAACCATAATAATGTTAGTTTCAACTTGCAATGTATAATATTGTGTACAAATGCAATTAGTGCTTAATAGTAGCTGTTGTAGCAATGTATAGTATGCTATACAAATAAAAATGATGGCAAGTAGTAGCGTTTGTAGCACTGTATAGTATACCATACATAGTAAGAAACGAGTAAATATAATCCAAGATAGGCGATTTGTAGGTACCTCAAGCAACAAAATGCTTTGTATAACTCTTTACCTTTTCGATTCATGCGTTAGAAATGTGCCATGAGTAATATTATAACGAAAATGAATAAAACTTACCGTGACAAAAATTTCTGAGTTCGGTGTGTTCGTTATTTTTGACAACTAGTTTGAATTTACCACAGATTATCTATAAAGTGTTATTTTGATATCAAAATAAATGTTCAGAAATGTGATTTCTATCTAAATCATATTAATACACCTTTCCGAAGTTAAGTAATATTTTTTTAAACTAAGACGTATGCTATAATATACAACGTCACTTTAAGGGTTAGAGGTATATTCTTTATAAATTGCTAAAAGGTGTGTATGGCTAATGGCTGTAAATGGAGTTTCTTCTCCATAGGAATCTACACTTTAAAATGAGCGCATACCTCTAGTGAAGACTAGAGGACTGAACAACAAACCTAAATTTTTATAATATATCAATATTTGTTTACAAGTATCTTTCTAAATTATTTTGACCTTGACTTTGAATAGGTGCCATCTCAAAAATTTTGGATACCCTGTCATATCCTCTAACCTTATTCTTTCTCCACCAGAACCATGGCAATCGAAGGTGTAATGGTGACTTACAACTACTCAGACGACGGGGAATACGCAAACATCCTCACTGTGTCTGCGTCAGGCATCAGGTTCTCCAAACGATGGGTCCTTACACACGGTTCCATACTCTCCCCTTTAAAAGAAGCTAAGATAATAAAAAAGGCAAAAGGGAAACCCATACTAAATGATGAGTTTTACGCCGGCCTTCCAGAAATTCATGTGACGTGTGAAAAGAAACAGTCTGCTAATCCAAATCTGTATGAGAGTGTCGAGAAGCTCAGTAGAGAGAGGAACTTGCAGCAGGGAGACTTGGAACATAGCAGCTACTTGATCAGAGTACTCACTGGCAGGTTGTATTCAAACTAGTTACTAGTACTAAGGAAGAACTTTTAAGACCAGGGCGCTTACTCTTGAAACCAATCTCAATGTCAATGCAATTTCAATCCAATAAAATCTCAATAATTATTCAATGTTAACACTATACACCACAATCATAGCTGTTAAAATAGCATTCAGAGTACGGAATATAAAACCAAACTCAATACCATTTAGTTCATTCAATATCCACGCAATACGGATGCAATGGGCGCTAGTGTTGCAACTCAAGAGTACGACATTTAACAATACCAATGTCGATTGATCGGAATTGGATTCAAGAGTAAGCCCCCTGATCTATGAAATTGGATAAATGATAATTTAGAAATTAGTGGCATCTAGAGCAACTTGAACTGTCACCATACAATAAAATTTACAATTACCCCAAGTTCATTATTTTACTGCCTCGTTGGCCGAGTGGTCGCGAATGCGACTGCCGGGCAAGGGGTCTCGGGTTCGATTCCCGGGTCGGGCAAAGTATTACTGGGTTTAAAAAAAATTCTCAGTAGTAGCACGGAGTCTGGAAATGTGCCCGGTCCATGGCAATAGGCTCACCCCCTATTACATGGGACTCATAACATAAATAGTGAAAAGTGGGTGTTACTTCTGTGTGCACCTCTGCCTACCACTTCGGGGATAAAAGCGTGATGTTATATTGATGTTTTTCATTATTTTAAAGGTCAGGTTTTTTTCTATATGTCCTCGTAGTTTTTAATAAGAATTTGGTGCCACGCTCATATCAAAACTACACCCCAAAAATGAGTCACATGTGACTCATGAACTTATTCTGAAAGTTCATCGTGAGTCGTATGTGACTCCTTGGACAGTTAAGTTGCTAGAATCGCCTGTTCAGCACGCCTTCTGGATATCAAGACACAAATGGCGAAAAGCTAAACATTTATTACATGCACGTTTACTATAAATAAGACAGGATATTATGATTTCAGGATATGCCACGTGTGGCAGTGTCCGATCCTGGATAGGTGTGCCAATGACATTCTGTATAGCTGGACCATAGGACATAAGGATGGAGATATAGACAGCCAGACGAAACTCGGGACGGCACTACTCTCTGTATTCGTTCTCATTGACTTAGAAAGCGATAAACGAGGTTGGTATGCTAACTTCAGTGCCATGAGCCAAATGGTATTTAAGCACTACTAGACCGATAGAAAAGAAAAAATTATATCAAGCCACTAGTACTACCTCTATATTGAGTTAAATTTAAATATCGTTTGGCTAATAGCACAGAACTGTACAAGTCCTAAGTAAAATCGTAAATTATCGGGAACATTAATATCATGGGATATACAATAACGGGACTGCCTCGTTGGCCGAGTGGCCGCGAGTGCGATTGCCGGGCAAGGGGTCTCGGGTTCGATTCCCGGGTCGGGCAAAGTATTACTGGGTTTTTAAACAATTCTCAGTAGTAGCACGAAGTCTGGAATTGTGCCCGGTATATGGCAATAGGCTCACCCCCTATTACATGGGACTCATAACATAAATAGTGAAAAGTGGGTGTTACTTATTATTTATTTTATTTCTTATTTTTTAAAAACGTTGCCCCACACTAGGATTTTCTCCTGTGTCGTGGGTGCGTTTACAAACATACAAGTTCACATACACAATATGACACCCAGACCCGAAACAACAATTTGTGGATCACACAAAGTGTTGTTCCGTGCGGGAATCGAACCCGCGACACGTTGCACGGCAGCCGGTTGCCCAGCCACCGCACCAACAGTGCAGGCAGAAGACAGTCACTTCTGTGTGCACCTCTGCCTACCCCTTCGGGGATAAAAGGCGTGATGTTATGTTATGTCATTAATATCATATCATACCAGGGTCGAAGGCTGACATGGTAAGATCACATAAAAATGAAACGCAATGAAATTAACTTAAGATTCAAAAACCTACTCTGGCTTCTTGGTAGACAATCTGTACTCTCCTTGTCCAACAAGCTAAGGGTTTATTGCTCCATAATAAAACCAATCTGGACCTATGGAATCCAACTGTGGTCATCAGCCAGCAAATCCAATACTATGAGCCTACAGAGAGCTCAAAACATTATCCTTAGGGTTCTGTCATCGGCACCCTGATACGCTTACAACTCAGAAATCCGCGAATATCTGCAAATTCCTATATACTGGATAAAATAAACAAATACTCAGCCAACTACAGGGACCGTCTGACAGATCACCCAAACCCATCGTCATGTATGCTGTGTCAACCAAACCAATTTGTCTAAATTGACGACTAGCACATCCGCCTGTTTGAGTCGTCTGACTCAAGCAGGCGGATGTGCTAGTCGCTAGAAAACTAACGGGAGTCGGAGCAATCACTTCACTTCTCTAAACCCCAGCAACAATAACAACAAACCTGATTATAATCGTAATGAATGCTCGCATGATAAATCCAAAAAAAATAATAATACCATACCACAAAAGGGTACTTTATTTGCACGTGCCATTAAACCATTTGAGCAACCCTTACATTTTGCATGGAGGTAGGTACCCTGTCGGCTATTGGCCTTACATTTAACCAAATAACATTCTCCAACAGAAACGTACAACATTTTGTATACCTTAATTTTTATATCAAATTCTTTTTCTCCTATAAACAGTGCGACATTCATTACAACAGATAAAATAAATGTTTGTTAATTATGTAGATCCTTTAATAATATTTTAACAAATAACTAAACTAACGAAAGTCACATATTTCCTGGAACCTCTCTCTGTCTCGCTCTAACACACCTTTTTCTTCTTCTTTTTCTTCTTCTTCTTCTTTTTCTTGTTCTTTGCTCCTGCTCCTTCATCGTCATCATCATCATCATCAAGGTCAAAGTCGTCGTCGCAAGTGTGTCGCATTTCTGCAAAACAAGCATGATTTATGTGATGAAGATTCTGCTACTAGTTTTAATTTAAGAACTTGCAAAAATTTTTTTGGGTAAAGATATACGAATACGAGTAATAAAATAGTAGAATATAATGATAAAAAAGTAAATTGCATCGTATTCTTTGAAGCGTTTCGCTTCAATTTTCCTTATGCGAACAGCAAAGTGGAACTCTTTACCAGAGTCTGTGTTTTCTGAAGGATACAACATCAAGTCTCCAGGTTGCTTGTAGACGTGCGTTCTCCAACGTAGGCCGCATCCGGGCTTACGAGAGATAGTGACGAAATGCCAACATATTACCATGAAAAGAAAATCACCGTCACGGGGATCTGGGATAATCGTCCAGTCGTGTCGCCAGTCGTTGACCAGGTTCATGTGGTTGGGTAACGCGGGGTTTAAGGTGAAGTCTCTATCGACGGCCTCCTTCTTCACGACCGCTGCCATGCCGAGGGCCAGCGCTCCAGGAACCAAACCGTGATAAGAGCGAACGTACCAGGCAACCAGAGGTCCACAGGCTGCACCTCCTATATCACCAACATTTCAACAAACTTATGATATTTCAAACAGTATCAAGTATATGAAGTTTATTAAAAAATTGTAAAGTTTTATCTACATGACTTTCCGTTGAAAACTTACCAGCAAAATAATTAAGCGGGTCATCAGCGTCCCTCGCATGCAGCATACCATTGGAGACCACAGCGAAAGTAGCTCCCATGAGGCCAAGAGGGACGGCATGGCGAGCATACCTAAAAGGTGCATAAGAAAATTGCCATGACGTGTAAATTAAAACAAAACGTATAGAATTTGATCTTCAGATCTCACCAGGTCATTGTGGTTTTGGAGTAGTTTCAAGCGAATTTTAATCTACAAACCAACTCAAGTATGATTAACGAGAATGGGAATCCAGATTAAAGTTTTTATAAACTCACCGCTTTATTATGGGAGACAAACCAACGACATGGGAAAACATGAGGACGTCGTAAGTGCCGGCGATGAGGCCAGCGACGATGCCGTAACGACTAGCAACCATGACCTGGTGGAAAATGCAGGAAAATGTTAATAAATCTTCATTCGTTTACTTACTTATGTACTATTGTAAACTATCTCAGTTGTCTCAACGTTTAATAATTCATTGCAAAAATTGGCTATGCTCTCATTCAGAGTTCTTGCATTCAAAATCGTTTAGGATTAATTAAATGATCAAATATCCTCCTGGCAGTCTTTAACGACAGTTAATAATGCTTTGGTTGTTAGATATTCTAGGTCAGAATATTCATAAATGAAGGGTTTAAGGTGAACCGAACCTGAGAACAAATCCTTGCCAGTTTTGATACACATCTATAAGTCAGAATTTTAATTAGATTCCAGATTTGACAATAGCTACTGTCATTTTGTGAAATAATGATACCATATAATAGTGTAGTGATGAACACAAAAATCGATAAACAATCAGTGTGTGTGTTTTATAATAAATGTTACAGAAAGTGACAGGATAGCGATAGCGATGACGGCGACAATTTATAAAATAACTTATTACCATAATACACCTATCTGTTTTATTTGTCATGTTCCTTCATGATTGCAAATTTTTATTTATTTCACACCCAATTATAAAAGAAAAGTCTCAGATCGTTAATTAATCGTCAAAACTAAATTATCGGTTCAGAAATATTTAATTTCCTGGTATACTTAGTTTACGAGAGTAAAATTATAAGCGAGAAGAATCGATCCAGAAATATTTCATTTTCATATCGAATAATTTCGCAACGTCACTATTTAGTACTTGTCATAACGTTGCAACACTGAAATTGTCAAATCTGGAATCGAATTAAAATTCCGAGTATACAGACCGTCACACATGACGCTTGCGTTTCCATAACAATCGGGTCTCAAAATACGAGTTTCACACTAATATTACAAAATAATGTGAAATTTTCTTTGAATCGATATTTGGTTGTTTGTCCGTCAATCACGCTGAAACTACTGAACGGATTTTGATACAGGCAGGGTATGGGCTGACTTAGGTGATAGAATACTTTTTATCCCGATGAAATGCTCCCGTGGAATAAAACAGGAATCATATTCTACGCGACGAAGAGGTAGGCAACAGCTAGTAAGTCTAATAAAAAAATCACAGAGTCTATTATAGAGTACATTGTGTGAATTTGGATGTCTCTAATTTTAGTTACCTTCGTTTCCACATTACACCCATCAGGCGTATCGTAAAATCTAGAGTAATTGCGTGGATCACATTTTGGTTCTTCGTCTTTCCCTTTATCTTTATCCTTTTTTTTATCCTTAGTTTTAGATTTATCTCCCATTATATTTTCTATTTATTTACTAAGATAAAAAGTCAAATTGTTCATCGTCAAAAAAATGACAGCAAAAAAAAACGTAATAAAATAAGATAAAAACGACAGCAAAAAGGTTACACTAAATCGTTTGGATAACTGAAAGTAAGGAATGGTCATCATCATCGTAACAATATAACATCACGCCTTTTATTCCCGAAGGGGTAGGCAGATGTGCGCATTGCGGCACTTAATTCCACTGTAAAATGTAACACCCACTTTTCACTATTTATGTTATGAGTCCCATATAATAGAGGGTGAGCCTTTTGCCATATACCGGGCACAATTCCAGGCTCCGTGCTACTACTACTACCCGGGAATCGAACCCGAGACCTCCTTGGCCGGTAGTAGCACTTGTGTCCACTCGGCCAACGAGGAAGCAGTAAGGGATGGTCTTAGAGTATTTAACCAACTACTCTACGGTAATGGTACACAAATACATAAAATATATCCTCGCCTGTCTCCAGCTTCACCTTAGCTTCATCCACATTCATCAATATTTTCTCTTCAAGCGTGCCCATCGATATGTCAAAGTCAAAGTCAAAATCATTTATTTCAATTAGACCAGGAAGGCACTTTTGAACGTCAAAACAAAATATTTAAATATTAAATAATAAGAAAAAATGTCAGTCTGTAGGTCAGTCCTCTAGTGAAGCTATTTGCTTGTTCCAAAGTGTAGATTCCTATGGAGAAGAACGAGCAAGAAACTCCATAGGTTAATCTTTTTCAATCATTTATTTTCTCTGATCATCAATGGCGTTTGCCATCGACAGACGTACGGACTAAGTGCCCTGTGTGAATTTACTTATTTATGTTCATAAGGAATAGTAACTGGGCTGGTGCTGAAAATCAGCGCCGTGGGTTCGAGCCTCTGTGCCCGGTCTACGGTATTAAGCTGAGCTCTAGCCTTTTGCGCTGCGACGCACCATGGGCTTTTTTTCTGTGTTTCTATATTCTTGTTGTGTGTCGTAGCAAAATAAATGGTTTTTCTTTTCTTTCTAACTAACTCATGAAAGACACGACTCGATTCCCATTTTTTTTTGCATGAAGAACTCATCTTACTTGATACTCGTTTCATTTGCAGGTATTGAAAGTTTGCGGCCGCTCTCGTATCTACTGGACGTGGTCCGCCCACCTACGGAGCGAGGGTCCATCTTAGAGGTACACTCAACGCCGTTTGGATGTGAGGTAACTTAATAATCAAGATAATGTTATCTAACTAAACATACCAGATAAAGAATAACATTTATTTGACAGACAGAATATGAATCAAAGCATAAAGTAATAGCCACTAGGAATAACATACATACATACATACATACATACATCCAGCTGCGGCAGAGGAGATACTGCTACCAGGCGCGTCTCCCCGTAGCGGATGGGAGAAAGCTCGCTATCTTTAAATGATGCTAAGTTTATTAGTTGATACTGACAGAGGGTAGGGGTGAAATCAAATAACCCCCGTGGACGAAACTCCCATGTAAAGTGGTTGGTCACACTAACTGACCTAGCAAGACGATTGTTCCCTGCTGTAACTCACTGGGAGTGTCCGGAACCCGTATTGGCTATTTCCGACGATGCGGGCCACGGCTGATGTGAGCTTGCTCTGCCGAGGTGCAAGTTCCAGCAGTGGATCAGGAGCCAGCCACTTCGGGCCTTGATCAGGAAGTACGCAGTGAGTGACGAACCGTAATCCGCACCGTTACGAGTGAGTCTAGTCCGTCCGTGAATCCCGGGACTGGCTAAGTGTAGACTAGGCCTCAGGGAACTGGGGTAGGAGTAATATATCCGAGGGTACACCCGTTCTTAGTTGCGCAATCCGCTCCGCTCCGTACGATGCGCTGGTAAACTTAAAGCATGGAGATAAATAAGGAAACAAACAAGAATTTAAATGGGGCTCATGCCCAACAGGAAGCATTGGAAGCAAGCGCTGAAATGAAGCATTCACAAGCGCTGGAACGGCTTGAAAGGCTAACCAGTGAACTACACGAATTTGTCCAGTCGAAGGTCAATATCCACAAAGAGATAAAGACCAAGACAATTAATGTGATGCACGCACTCCGAAGATTTAAAACACTGGATGAAGAATGCCAGTCAACAAGACGACCTACGCTGCGTGTGACACAGACGAAAAGCAGTCAAACTATAGAGGAGACGGAAGAAGTGATGGACACTGGCGGCGAAGCTGACTGCGAATCAGTCGCAAGTGAACAAAGTGTCATGAAGTCTGCAAAAAGGAAACAGCGAACCTCTCCTGAACCGATAGAGACACAAGTCAAGAAGAAGGACTTAAAACAGAGTCCACCAAAGAACATGGCGGAGCTAGATGCTGCTAAGAAGACAACGCCAGCTTGGCAAATTGTCCAATCAAAGAAGGATAAGAGGAAACAAACCAAAGCGCAGCCCCCAAAGGAGCCGACCAAGGCACCACGGCCGGAACCTAAACGGACAAAACCTCGTAAATGGCTCATACCGGATGCTCTTATTATCCGACCAGTTCAGAAGGATAAGTACGCTGACATTCTGCGAAGAATAAAGAAAGACGTCCATGACGACCAGGCTCGTTCAACCGTAGAAAAAATACTCAAGACCAGAAGTGGTGACATGCTAATCACTCTCTCGAAGAAGAGCACTGACAAAGGTCAAGCATTGAAGAAAGCCATTGCGGGGATTCTTAAAGATGACGCAGAAGTAATCTGCAAAGGACCGCAAGAAGTCATCGAGATACGTGATATAGATGACACGACGACGACAGAAGATATCCAGACCGCCCTTCAAGAAGCTACATGTGAAGGTGAGATACCCCTAGCGGCAATTAAGATCCGTAAAGCCTATAGAGGTACTCAGACTGCCACGGTAACTCTGCCAGCAGCTGTGGCTCGCAAACTGCTTGACGGAACCGGGAAAATCAGAATCGGTTGGGTCAACTGCCGAATGCGTGCAACGAAGAGACCGATCCAATGCTTCAAATGCTGGAACTTGGGACATCGTAGTTCCATTTGCAAGAGCGCAGTGGACCGGTCTAAGCTATGCATCAGGTGTGGACAAGAAGGGCACAAGATTGCTGATTGTAAAAATATGCCCAAATGTGCACTGTGTGCGGGAAACCAAAGCTATGAGAACGTTTCCCACCATGCTGGTACTAATAGATGCCCGGTATACAGAGAGGCGCTTCAGAAGATCACAAACGCAAGAACATGAAGATAATGCAGCTAAACCTCAACCATTGTGAAGCTGCGCATGACCTGCTCATGCAAACAGTACGTGAGTTGGAGCTTGACCTGGTTTTGATAGCAGAGCCATATAAACACCTATATGGCCAACCATGGGTAGCAGACGGCACCACCAAAGCTGTCATCTGGTCCTGTGGAAAGTTTCCTTTTCAGAGCATTGTTGATCACGGAGAGGCCGGATTTGTGGCAGTTTGGGTGGACGGAATCCGTTTCTACAGCTGCTATGCACCACCTAGGGTAGGTGCTCCAGTGAATGAACACACCCCAGTGAATGATCAAAACGAAGTTTTTTTAAAAAAATAAGAAATTGAGATATTTCTACCAAACGCAGTTTTTTTTTTCGTAATTGCAACTCTATTTTCTAATAAAATGACAATATTTCTTTCTTATGTCACTGTTCCTTTCAAAAAGCGAAGCGTTTAAAGTTTGCAGGTTAGTGTAACGGTGTATTTGTTCGAGCAAGAATTAAGAACTCGGGTAAGACGCAAAATTTTTGATATAACTTTGTAGCCGTAATTTAAGTATCCGCTGTAAGTTATTTGTTATTTCGAACAATGGATAGTTTAAATATTTATCTGAAGTCAATTAAACTTCCATTCTAGCCAGTTTTGCGTAAATTTTTCGATGTCCCAGCATTGGAAGCAAAAAACGTTTGAAACATTTTTCTTTATGTTCAAATATTAGCTTTCGTCATGAGGATGCAACCAATGAATGAACACAACATATTTAGTTGAATAAAAAATACTTTTAAATCCTAAAATTTAGTATTACATTAATTTTTTTATTATTGTCTATTTAGATTACCATGGATTCCAATAAAAAAAAATATGAAAGGTTTCGATATACCCAAGAAACTTTGGAAAGAGCTGTTACGGCAATTGCTAAAGGAGAAATTACTATTAACAAAGCAAGTAATGTTTTTAGTATACCAAAATCCACCCTTCATAATAAATTAACTAATAAGGTACCCTTACAAAGAAAAATGGGTCCTTCATCGGAACTCACTGTAGATGAAGAGGCTAAGATTGCTCAATGGATTGTAAATAAAGCAAAATTAGGTTTTCCGATGCACCCAGAAGAAGTTTTTGATACGGTAGAAAATTTTTTAACTGCCAATAATAGAAAAAGCAAATTTACCGGAAACAGGCCAGGAAAAAAGTGGCTCAAGTTGTTTTTAAACAGACATCCCGAAATTACTAAAAGAAATGCGGAAGTGATTTCTAAAGGCAGAGCCACAGTCACTGAATCACCTATCAGGGCTTGGTTTAAGGAACTAGATCAGTTTTTGATCGAAGAAGATGCTTTAGATATTAAAAACAATCCTAGTCGAATATTTAATGCTGACGAAACAGGTGTTATGACCTGTCCTAAAACTGGAATCATATTAGGACCTAAAAATTATAGGAATACGTATGAAATCGCTAGTGGAAAGGAAAAAGAATCTATAACGGTTCTTTGCACTTTTGCTGCGGATGGAAAGGATGTACCTCCATTTGTAGTATATCCATACAAGCGAATGCCCCCGGCTGTAATTCAAAATTTTCCGGATTCTTGGTATATTGGTCGATCAGATAGCGGATGGATGGTATCGAACACATTCTTTTCATATATTAAATTATTCTACGATTGGCTTGTACAAAATGAAATTCAACTTCCGGTAATACTCTTTCTTGATGGGCATAAATCTCACATTAATCAGGAAATGTTTGAATTTTGTCGAGAAAAGCTAATCTTTATATATTGTTTATATCCTAATGCTACGCACATCTTGCAACCTTGTGACGTGGCCATTTTCGGACCTTTAAAGAAGAGTTGGAGGAAAGTAGTACGGAAAAATAAGCAATCCTCTACATCTTCAATAACGAAACAAAATTTCGCTAAAAAGTTCCAAGAAGCTTATACCGCTGGCTTAAAAGTTGAAACTATAAAGAATGCTTTTAGAGCATGCGGATTGTTTCCTATGAATGCTGATGCTGTTAACTATTCAAAATGTATAAGTACTAGAAGAGAGGAAATCAATGAACAAAGTTTAAGAAATCAACAAAACGAAATTTTGGAAGAGAGAAGAAATAATATGAGAAGTGCAATTAAAGTTATTGAAACAGAAGTTGGACAAACTTTAAGAAATGAGTTCGTTCAGACTTATTTATTGAAGTATTTTCTGTATATAATCTGTATATGTAGTATAAGTACTGAATATTTTCGAGAGTCTACGTGGAATTTTAATGAGACAAGTGATATAGTGGACCTAATAATTGACAGCGATTTAAACCTGCCAACTGTGATTCCTCTTCCATGGTACGATACTCCGTTACGTGGCACAATATCAGAGAACACTGGTATTATTGAAACAACAACAGTATGTCCCGAATCTTCCCTTAGTGATGCGTTTTCTACACCTTTCGCACCTGAGATTTTTACTGAAGAGCATCCAGAAATTGATAATAATATTCCAGCTATGGGCGAGTGTGTAATCAATGAAGAAGAAACACAACAGGGAATGGATACCAATAAAATCGAAACATTTTTGAGCTTACCTAGAATCACTTCAAAGAAGAAAACATACACAAAGAAATCGAACCCTATGCCATTTGGATTAACCGGTCAAAGGTACAAAAAACATATTGAAATGATTGAAGAGGAAAAGAGAACAAAAGAAGAAGAGAAAAAAAATGAAAAGAAAAGGAAATTAGAGGCGAAAGAAAATGAGAAAAAAAGAAAACAGGAAGACAAAGAAAACAAAAAGAAAAGTAAAGAAGAAGAAAAGCTTTTACGAAAGCGTAAAACTAACAAGCACGAAGAAAACTCTGAGAATAACACAGAATATAAAAATCAGGTAAAAAAAGGCTAAGCCAAACGATGAAATTGATGAGTCTATACCGTCGAAGGATTTGTACGGGAAATATGTTATGGTAAGGTTCAAGACAGACAAAAGAATACGTCATTATATAGGTAGAGTTCTTATGGTGAACGATGAAGAACAGAAATATAAGATAGATTTTCTTAGAAAAAAATCTGTATCTGATAACATCGTTAGCTTTGTAAAACCACAAGTACCGGATGTGGCAGAAGTTGATTTTAAGGACGTAGAACGTGTCTTAAGTGAACCTGAATATTCCAGACGTGGCTTGATCTCATTTCATAACGTTACATTTAAAGATTTAGAATAAAGAATAATAACGCACAAATAATAAAAATTACTGTTTTGACTGATTATTGTTATTAACTACTTATTACTGAGGTTGATTAAAGTTTTCTGTAACGTTCAAGTTTAAGTTTACAATTATATTGTCTAGTTGTTTAAGTACTGTTTTTTACGTATATATTTTGATAAAAATATATTATATATTTTCTTTATTTTCTTTTTATAAGAGATTATAACGTGTCTGTTGCGCCTATTAAGGTTTATAATATTATGATTAGCTATTATGATTATATTATAATGATTAGCTAAGAGTTTGAAGGCTTTTATTTTGTTAAAATATGTTTAATTTTGTTTATGATTGTAACAGATATAGGCAGAGGATTTATCTTCGTTTATTTTAAGTTGATTCTGGACTGCAATTGTTATAAAATAAAGTTTTTTTTTAATAATTAAGAAAATAAAAATTGTGTTCATTTACTGGTTTTTTTTAGTTCATTTACTAGAAAATTTCGTTCATTCACTGGAGTTTTAGGGTATTTTTCAATTTATTGCTAAATATCTAAGAAAATATAAAAGTTATGTCGCTTATCCAACTTAAAAAATATTATTCAATATAGTTTTATCACCAAAATATAGTTTTGAGTCGTATACCTAGGGGCAAATTAATGTAATAATTTTTTGAAGTTCAAAGATCGCTTAAGTGTTCATTCACTGGAGCACTTACCCTAGCCTCTCCATTGAACAATTCACAGATTTTCTCGACCGGCTTGTCGAGGATGCAAGACAATATTTTCCCGTAGCGATAGCCGGTGACTTCAATTCCTGGGCGATAGACTGGGGCAGTAGGTTCACTAACGCAAGGGGAAAAGCACTACTTGAAGCAATGTCCACGCTGGACGTCGCCCTTCTAAACAACGGCGATACACCAACCTACATCAAGGGAGATGCAACCTCAATTGTGGATCTTACGTTTGTTAGCAGCAGTCTAATTAGAGGGAGCTATTCCTGGGTAGTTATGAACACTTACACTGCCAGTGACCATAGCGCAATACTTTGGGAAATATCAACTGATTTGAAACTGCAAAAAGCAACCAGAACTAACGCGGTTGGTTGGAAGGTAAAATCTTTTGACCCAGCTGCCTTGGTGGTTGCCTTGGATACCGACACGATTATCACAGGAAATGCAGAAGAGAAAACAAAAGACCTAATGAAGAGAGTGTCCCGGGCCTGCGATGCCTGTATGCCCCGGAAACATGGTGTAAATCGAAGACCACCGGTCTACTGGTGGAATGATGATATAAATGTCCTTCGTAAGGAGTGTCTAAGGGTGCGTCCACATCTGGCGAATGTGCCGCGAATGTGCAGCTCGCGAGCCGTTTGCGACCTGCCCGCGAGCTGCGCGCGTGCATTTTTGTTCGTGCGCCGCTTCTGCGCCGCCCGCGCGCAGTTCGCGCGCGATCTAAGCGCCGTACGCGATCAGCGCGCGGGCGGCGCGCTAGTTATTTCGCTCAGTTCGTTTCTGGAGGTCTACTCCGATTCGACGAAAAACGAAAACTTATACTTTATACTTTGCTTAGAAATTATAAAAAGGTACTGCAAGCTTGTGTAAGAATCGTAATGTCAAACTTAATTTATTTTCAACTGAAATTGGTAGCCTAAAATGCGTTTCCTTTTTAGCAATCTTAAAACTAACCATCTGTCGTAGATTTTCGTATAATTCTGGTGACAACTTTAAAAAATTTGCATAGTGTCCGCTTAATTGATGGATTTTCAACTCCGCTACTATATTCTGTTTTCTTTTAAAAATACGATTTTGCCACCAACGCCGTTGTCTCTTTTTTTTCCTTTTTATCAGTAATATAATAGCTAATGATGCAGCAATTATATTAAAAACACTAGAGTCGTCTGACATCTTCGATAGTACTGAGCCAGTAAACGGAACTGGGGCGAGAACAGAGCGCGCGCAGATCGCGCGCCGCTCGCGCGCTCTATACGAGCCTTGTATGAGTTGCGCTAAAGAGACGCACCAAACCATTGCAGTGACGGCACGCGCGCAGCTTGCGGGCAGCTCGCAATCGGCTCGCGAGCTGCACATTCGCGGCACATTCGCCAGATGTGGACGCACCCTTAGAAGAAGAAGAATGTCTCAGCGTGGTTCCCGCCGACCGGACTCGCCGGAACTGGTGGCGAAGTACAAAAAGGCTCACCGGGAGCTAAACAAAGCCATCAAAGATAGTAAAAGACGCTGTTGGAAGGAACTCGTCGAGGAAGTAGAGAGAGATCCATGGGGCAGACCATATAGGGTGGTTATGACCAACCTCAAAATCCAGCCAATGCCGACACCTACATGTCCACAGCTGCTACAGAGGATCGTTTCCGCGCTGTTTCACCGACAATGTGAGTTTAATTATTCATCACTGCAGCTATTGCATCCCGAAGATATTCCATCTATCACAAAGGACGAATTGATGGAAGCGTGCAACCGTGTAGGTGATAATAAGGCGCCGGGATTGGATCCCAAATATTGCGCTAAAAACAGCTATTAAGGCAGCGCCAGTGTTATTTCTGGAGACCTACGATATGTGTCTTAAAGAAGGAATTTTTCCAGAAAGGTGGAAACAACAACGACTTGTGCTACTCCCTAAAGGAAAGAAGCCACCAGAAGAACCATCATCTTACCGTCCACTCTGCATGCTAGACACGGCGGGTAAGATATTAGAGCGTATAATTCACCAAAGAATAGATGCAGTGGTAGATCCACTCTTGACAGATAACCAATTTGGTTTTCGGAGAGGACGGTCAACCTTGGATGCAATTAATCTGGTCGTTAACACAGCCAAGGATGCAATTGCAGGAACTAGATGGAAGGGTGGAAAAAAGAAATATTGCTTAGTGGCTGCTCTAGACATTAAGAACGCTTTCAACTCCGCTAACTGGGGCCTCGTGATGCAATCCCTCAAAGAGAAAAACGTACCAGGATACCTATGTAGAATTGTGGCTAGCTACTTCACGAAAAGGATCCTGAAGTATGACACGAAGAACTGTCCCAAAGAGTACGAAATCACCGGAGGAGTGCCACAGGGATCAGTTTTAGGCCCTCTGTTATGGAATATCATGTATGATGGCCTCTTGAGAATAGCATTGCCAGCAGGAGTCAAACTTGTAGCATATGCGGATGATGTAGCCGTAGTGATAGTCGCAAAGCACCTCGAGGAGGTGGAACTGGCATTCGATATCACATTCAGACAAGTCAATTTGTGGATGGATACGATGAAGCTGCAATTAGCCAAGCATAAAACCGAGGCAGTGCTCATCACAAGTAGAAAGACGGTAGAAACCATCAAGTTAAGAGTCGGAGAACAAGAAATCATATCACAACCTTATATCCGATATTTGGGAGTGATGCTTGATGTTCGACTCAACTTCAAGCAGCAGGTGGAACACGTGACCGCTAAAGCGTCAGTGGTAAGAGCTAGCCTAGCACGGCTGATGCCAAATGTCGGAGGCCCGAAGCAGAGCAGAAGGCTACTACTATCATCTGTAGTCACATCAGTGCTCACTTACGGCATATCTATTTGGGCCGACGCATTGCAGCTCCAGGAGTCATGGAGAAAGGCGGGACCAGTATATCGACTAAGCCCCCTAAGAGTAGCCAGCGCCTTCCGCACTATATCAGAGGAAGCAGTGTGCGTTATTTCAGGAATGCTGCCCCTTGGGGTCTTAGCTGAGGAAAGACGGGCCCTTCACCAACGAAGAAAGTCAACAACCCTGAGCCCTGAGGAACTCCGAGTAGAAGAACCGCAGAACAGCATAAGCCGGTGGCAGCTACAGTGGGATACCGCAGAGAAGGGTAGATGGACGCACCGTCTTATTCCAAGAATTGATTCCTGGCTGAAACGTAGTCATGGTGAGGTCAACTACTATCTTACACAGATGTTATCTGGACACGGCTGTTTTCGGGCGTATCTTCATCGCTTTAGGCATGATAATTCTTCGGAGTGCCCATCTTGCCCAGGAGTTGCTGAGGACGTCGAGCACGTATTCTTTGTGTGTTCCCGATTCCACCCTCAGCGAGATAAACTAGAGATGATCATGAACAAGAAATTGGAACCTGAATCAATAGTAGAGGCAATGTTGTCATCAGGAGCTGCCTGGAACGCTGTCAACACGTTTGCCACAGAAGTACTCACAGACTTGCGATCCATCGAAAGAAGAAGAGCGAATGCTAGTAATTAGAAAACAAGGAAAAATAATACCTAGCCATCAGAAGGAAGAGCAGTAGCTAAATTCTCCCCTTACGAAGTAATGCCTAGCGGCGGTTTCCGTGAGGGATCAGAGACTAGAGGAAAAAAAGGGAAGGTTTTAGTCGGTATTAGCATTGTCATGTCATCAGTCAATGTTTGAGTCCGACATATCCAAGCAAAAGAACTAAGCTTGTAGAATACGTAAAAGTATTTCCCTCCTTTGTATAGAAAAAAAAAAAAAAAAAAAAACATACATACATACATACAACACATCACAGAAAACCGACGTGAAACAACCCTTGTGTTATGTTTCGTCGTGTGAGTGATATTCCCGGAGCCCAATTTACCCCCCGCCATCCTTCCCAATCAGTATATCCCCAACAATCCTCAAATTCCTAATTCCCAAAAGGTTGGTAGGGCACTTTTAATGCCTCTGGTGTATCGGGAGTCAAGGAAATGTGATGATTTTATAGTTTAACAGCGACACGGTTCGGCTTTTAATTATTGACTGCAACATACCTCCAAGCAATGTTGACGCTGCACTTTATATGTAATTAGTTTTAACGTGTGTTACTTTGGCATTCAATAAACGACACTTGAACGAAATGGTTTTCTTTTAAACTCCGAACATTACATGGCGACCCTGCCATCGAACCTTACAACCCGTGGGAAGATAAACTAACACGAAGAGCAATTAAGAAGAAATTCAATAAAGAAGTGAAACAAAGGTTATCTAATGGGGAAGTCATACAGCAAAGACGAAGTCGTGATAGCGCAAACTGCGAGTGGTGATGCCCAAGCCACGCAGAAGCATTCCTCACTGCTGAACACCGGCGAAATTTTGATGATTGTGGTCCTTGTCCTCGTCGCCTCTTCGCTCATTTACTACTTAAGCAAGAAGTGCATCATATAGTTAAAACACTGCGTCGTGAGTTGAATCGGCACCTATTGCAAACAACCACCTCTACCCTACAATTGACGCCGTCCTCATCATTACCGTCGTCTTCACCAGCCTAAGAAAAAAGAAGCCAGGCCAGGGAAATCCCGGCCATCCAGCGGAGTCCAGGGTTATCCCGGCCCAAGCAGCAAGACCGACCCAGTTCCAGCCAAGTAGCGTCGAGTCGAGGTCCTGCCGAGTAACGCCAAGGGAAAGAAAATTTTGCGACGCCAGCCTCCATCAATTTGAGAAGATGCAACTTTGTTCGGTATCCTTTTATTAAGTAATATGATAAATGAGGCAAAAAGGCAGATAAATCAGGGGAAAAGAAATGGAGACTTGTCATTGACTATAGGCAGTTAAATAATGTTATTCAAGATAACAAATTTCCATTGCCTAATATTACAGAAATCCTAGATTCGTTATCAGGTAGTATTTACTTTACCAAATTAGACCTTTCTCAAAGTTACTTTCAACTAAATCAATAAAAATTCGAGAAAATATACAGCGTTTACTATGGACAAAATGTATCAAATGAAAAGATGTCCCATGGGTTTAAAAACTAGCCCCAGCGTTTTTTCGAGATTAATGACAGTAGCAATGTCTGGAATTAATTACAATCAAGCATTTATTTATTTGGATGACTGCATAGTAATTGGATCCTCTCTAGAAAATCATAATAAGAATCTTATAAAAGTACTTGAGAGGTTGCGGCAGGTCAATCTAAAACTGAACCCAACAAAATGCGAATTTTTACGTACTGAAATTATGTATCTTGGCCATAAAATAACTTCAAATGGAATTTATCCTGACCCAACAAAAATAGATACGTTACAAAACTATCCTAGACCAACAAAAGTGGATGAAGTTAAGAGATTTGTCGCATTCGCAAATTATTATCGACGCTTCATTCCACAATTTGCAAATTGTGCGTATCGATTAAATCAACTATGTAAGAAAAATGCAATTTTTAATTGGACGACGGAATGTGAATTTGCTTTCCAAGCACTTAAAAAATCACTTATTAGCCCTAATGTTCTACAATATCCCGATTTTTCAGAGAAAAATATGTTCTTACTTCAAACTGACGCATCCAAAACAGGATTGGGCGCTGTTTTGTCCAACAGTAATGGTCGCGTCGTAGCGTATGCGAGTAGGAGTTTGAAACCAGCAGAAACTAGATATCCAATAATTGAATTGGAATTATTAGCAATCGTATGGGCAATTAGGCATTTTCGACCGTATTTATATGGAAGAAAATTTAGGATTCTTACGGATCACAAACCATTGGTTTATTTGTTTGGAATGTCTGATCCATCTAGCCGATTAACTAAATTTAGATTATACCTTGAGGAATACGAATTTGATATAGAGCATGTACCAGGTCGCCTTAATGCAGCCGCAGATGCATTAAGTCGAATCCCATTAAGCTGTAAAGATTTAAAAGAAATGCGACAGCAAGTGATATCGGTTATGACGCGCGCGCAATATAGAAAGTTGTTAGAACCCGAAGTAGATAACAGACACACGGACTTGACGCTAGGAGACTCCACTACTACGCGGCCTGATCAACCAAAGGTGGTGGAAATTCTCAAAAAACCCAATGACGTAATTGAACTGATAATAAGTTCTAATGACAATTTTAAAAGACAATTATTAAAATTAGAAACGGTATCTGAAGAGTCTGGTAATTGTCTATACGTACCTTCGCAATGCTGTATTATTCTATTTTCTCGATCGTTATCAACTATTAAAGTGTTAGCGAGAGAACTAGAATATTTATGCTCAAAATTAAACATTTGTGAGCTCGTAGTTGTAAAGAATGAAAGTAATAAAATATTACTTCAATATTTATTAAAGGAAATGAAAGCATCGAAGGTACCACGTTTTCTTGTTACTAGAGATGTGAAACGTATAATTGATAAAGATGAAAAACGTATTATTTTAAATGATTTTCATCTATTACCTACTAGCGGCCATGCGGGGGTAAATAGGATGTTAAATAATATTAAAAAATATTATTTTTGGACAGGAATGTCCAGTGACGTCACTAACTTCGTGAAAACCTGTAAACAATGTCAGGTTCAAAAGTTTAGGAATAAACAAATTCGAGAACCAATGTTTATTACCACCACACCAAACTCAACTTTCGAGAGATTAAGTTTAGATTTAATGGGCCCAATAGAAGTAGATAGTTTTAATTACAAATATACTCTAACGTTACAATGCAATTTGTCAAAGTATGTGGAAGCGTATCCTCTAAAAACAAAAGATGCGGAGACAGTTGCGAAATCTTTTGTGAATAATTTTATCTTGCGTTATGGGGTACCTAAAGAAATAATAACTGATCAGGGGACAGAATTTATGTCGTCGATCATGACAGGAATCTGCAGTTTGTTAGGAATCAAAAAATACAATAGCACGGCTTATCACCATCAAACACTTGGTGCTTTAGAAAATACCCATAAAAATTTAGAAGCATTTCTTAGAATGCAGTGCGAAAGTACTAGTATAGATTGGAGCACATGGTTGCCATATTGGTGCTTCTCATATAATACTACCGTACACACTGAGACAAAGTATACGCCTTATGAGCTCGTCTTTGGAAAACTATGTCACTTGCCAACAAATTTGCAAACTAATTCAGTAGATCCTGTTTATAATGATGAAAATTATCCTATAGAGTTAAAATTTCGATTACAAAAGGCACAATTAGATGCAAAATCAAACCTTGTTCAAAGTAAACAAATTAGAAAAAAATCTTATGACAAAAAACTTAATACTATAACTTACAAAGAAGGAGACTTAATTTTATTAAAAAATCAAGTAGGTAGCAAATTAGACAAAATTTATAGTGGACCATATAAAGTCATTGAGGATCTTGCACCAAATGTGAAAATTATAAAAAATAATAAGGAATATGTAACGCATAAAAATAATACAAAGTTATTTCATAATTGATTTTATTTTGTAATTTACTTATAAGCTTAGTTTAAGTATGTATAACAATCTAATAAGGTTTATAAAAAAAAAAAAATGTAGTCAACATTGTTTGCAGCCTTCATTTTTTTTTTCCTTTTATAAGGGGGATGAAGTGTGTACTTTTTCGGGGGAGTTGAAATGCGATGATTTTATAGTTTAACAGCGACACGGTTCGGCTTTTAATTATTGACTGCAACATACCTCCAAGCAATGTTGACGCTGCACTTTATATGTAATTAGTTTTAACGTGTATTACTTTGGCATTCAATAAACGACACTTGAACGAAATGGTTTTCTTTTAAACTCCGAACATTACAGTCGATCCATGGGCGGCATCGATTGCTTACCATTAGGTGACCCGCCTGCTCGTTTACCGGCTTATTACATAAACAAAAACATTTATTCGGCATAATCACATGCACAGAGATGTACTGTGTTCTGTATTCCGTGGAGATGTACATAAAAATTAAAAAATAAATAAAAACAACTGACATCACAAAAAATTGCTTTATTAAAATTAATGAAAGTGCTATTTGATGGCGTCAAGGCAGCATACATCTGTTGCTAACCGTACAGAGGCCTTAGTACGGGTTTGTTTTACGTTTAAAGTAATCGTAACGAGTACGCGTTCGGCGCTGTGATTGGTTGCTTCATTGGCACCGGCCAATCAGAGTGCCGAACGCATACTCGTTTCGAATACTTTAAACGTAAATCAAACTCAAACTAAGGCCTCTGTTCCCACGGATATCGATCGGATAATGAACCGGTGAGAGTCGACTAAGGGACTGCACACTAAACGCACTTCACCGGGTAGCAACACTCTCTGACAAACCTTTTTTTTTGAGGGGGAAAATTATCCAATGACTTCTCCCACCAGAGTAAGGCGAGAGGAAGTGTCAGACTCTTTTTCTTATGGGATAAGCCGGTAAACGATCAGACGGATCACCTGATGGTAAGCAATCGGCGTCGCCCATGGACACCTGGAACACCAGAGGCGTTACAAGTGCGTTTCCGGCCTTTTGGGATTAGGAATTCGAGGATTGTTGAGGATTCAGGGATTGGGGAAAGGGAGGAGGGGGGGGTGGTAATTGGGCATCCGGTAACCTCACTCACACGACGAAACACACCACAATGTTGTTTCACGTCGGTTTTCTGTGAGACCGTGGTATCACTCCTGGTCGAGCCGGCGTATTCATGCCGAAGCATGGCTCCCCCATTAATGCTCGAACCGTCTCCGTGTGAGAGGAGGATTTGCTCAGCAGTGGGCATTAATAGGTTGTTGACGATGTAAAAGGTAAAACTATTGTATTACCAAGATAGAACCATTTTACTTCGGGACGAAAACGATAATAATAATAATAATTAATCCTTTATTGGTTTTATACAAAAAAATACAATACATATACCCACCAAACTGCTATGACAGTTTGTCGGCGGGAATAGCGCTCGATATTCATAACTACCTTACACTAACTATACTTACTACTATACCTACATACTAAACAAACAAAACCTCGGATCAAACTTGTCCTTAACAAAAACGGTGTTATCTTATACTAACAAACATAATTATGTGAAATAATTTATATAAACAGCTAACAAGCAGATTAACATTAACTAAAATTTTTGGCAAATTCGGTAAGTAACACAGTCTTTAGCTTATATTTTAGGGATTGTTTACTAATTGTATTGTTTATGTGCCTTAACAAATCAATATCGTTGTACAACGTCGGAACCATGTACCTGTTGGTTCTTTTTCCATAATAATTGTTTATCGTCGGCCGGACTAACTTATTTTCTCTCACACGTCTTGTGTTATATTTGTTTGCAACTTTTTCTTTTTTTTGTTCACTATAAAATTGCTCAAGAATCAACAAGTATCTGGCCCGGTCGTGTACAGGAAGTATTTTGCATGGAATGTATAGTCTCTCATAGTTTTCTTCACATTTACGTCTAACTTTAGGTGATACTAGAAACTTAAGGAAGCGGATTTGTAGGGATTTAATGCTGTCTAAATAAGTCTTAAAAGTGCGTCCATAGACACTTAGTCCGTAACCTATCAACGATTCGACTAGAGCAAAATAGACTGTACGTAATGTTTGTATACTTAAAGGCGCTTGTAGTGCATAGAACTTACTCAAAACTGTTCTAAGCTTTGTGCACACAGTGTCAACATGCGTCCGCCAGTTAGCGTTACTGTCCAGCCACAGCCCCAGGTATTTAAATGTTTTAACATATTCTATATTTTGACAAACACAACTAATATTATTTGCATGCAAGCATTCATATGTATGACCCTGTATACCTATATCTAAACTATTAATTCTTTTTGCTACTAAATTGTGAGGTGAATGTATGTGTATTATTTTAGTTTTGTTTACATTCAGGATAATTCCATTATCATGCGCCCATTTGGTGATGTTAATGAAATCCTCCTGTATTACGGTTCTAGCTTCATGTATGTTTTTAGAGGAATATAGTAAGCACATATCATCAGCGTACATATAAACTTGACATTTTTTAACTACATTTGCAACGCTGTTCACGTGCATGATGTAGCCAACTGGCCCGAACACGGATCCGGTCGGCACGCCCAGAGCAACCCCAGCTTCTTGTCCTGTGGTACCCGCTATACTAGTCTGAATAGTTCTTTCGCTTAGGTATGTACGGAACCAAATATTAGTGGGCCCCCTGATTCCACAATCATCCATTGCCCGAAGCAGCACCTCATGGTTTAACGTATCGAACGCCTTTTTATAATCTATAAAAAGAGCTAGAATTTGGTGACCCTGGTCCAACCTGTCATTTATATATTCGGAGAACCCTGCCAATGCTGTTGCAGTACTGCGACCGCACCTGAAACCGTGCTGAGTATCTGAAATTAACGTGTGCTGTTCCAGGAACCCACTGACCTGACCTACGATAATTTTTTCTACTATTTTATTAATTACTGATAGGATAGCAATTGGTCTATAGTTGGAATAATCAGTATGGACTCCCTGTTTAAATATAGGTCTTATTAAGGCTTTCTTGAGTAGGCCAGGGTATTGTCCCCTGGTCAAACACATGTTGACAAAGTGTGCCAAAACAGGTGATAGTTGCTTTTTTATTGATTTAAGATCGATAGTTCTAATACAGTCTATGCCTGGCGCCTTCTCGTTGCTGAGGTTGTCAATGACTTTAGATACTGTGTCACTCCCCACTGGCATATAGCGGAATGTTACATTACTTGGTTTAACATAATGAGATCTATCTAGGAACTTTGTGTTACAACTATGCTTAATGTTAACAATTTCTTGAGTAAATGTATCTGCAAACTTATTACATACATTATACATTGTATCACTACTTCCTAAATACTTAGTAACTATACTATCAATATTAGTTTTTCTTTTTCCTAACCAACAATTAATTTTTTCCCATATTCTTTTAGGATTTCCATTGCACTTTTTAATTTCTTCCTGTTTGTGTTTATTTTTTTCCTTGAATATTGTTTTATTAACCCTATTTCTGTACCGCGTGTATTCTAATCTCTTCGTATTATTATTAGGATCTACCTTCCATTCTCTGAATAATTGATCCCTCCGCATTAACATATTTTTCAATACTTCTCCTACCCATGGCTGTGATGTTCGTTTTTTAGTATTTGGTACAACAATTTGACTATCACTGTAAATCCTATTGAATACATTACATAGACTTTACGGTGTATATTTCGCGGAAATAGCTACTAATGTAATACTTTGCCTTGTGTCACAAGTTCACAACAGACGAAAAGCGTTACATTGAAATAAAAAAATTATTTTATCATGAAGTTAAGTTATTGAATGGCGTTGATTCATTGCAGGTGTTCCTGAACGCAGTAACTCGAGGTTCAATATGTGGAGTAGTAGGCAAGAGACCTTCCCTGTTGATGACTGATGCGGCCACTGCCCTGGGCTCCGAAGGTGGACCCGTCTTCACTGAAGGATCGTGAGTATCAAAACCCTTTGTAGTCCCTCAGCTTAAAATATCTGTTTATCCTATCAAGTATATGATATTATCTATTACATTGATATTATAAAATGAAGTCCACATTAGCGTCTGGTTTTATAAACTCGTTAAAAAGTTCTATTGTATTTTAACCATAGCACATTTTTATTGGGCAACAAACCTTTGTTCCTATTTGGGAAACTTGTGAAAAATTCTGGCGTCCGTCGTACCCATTTTTTTTTTCAAGGTGTAATTTTGTCAAATGACTCCTCCCACCCTGTGTGAGGCGCGAGGGAGTGTCAGAGTCACTGACTAAAAAACCACTCCGTTCCAACTCCTGTTCCAAGTCGGGCTGCAGTAACTTTGGCCTTGTTCGCACTGCGCTAATATTTTAGTAGAGTATTGAGATTTACCTCTAGTAGCCTTCTCTCGCTTCTGTACCAAAATCGAAGCGAGAGAGGGCTACTAAAAACTCGCTACTCGACTAAAATACTAGTGCAGTGCGAACAAGGCTTTATAGCTTATCCGCAACTCCGGCCTCATTGGTTTATTTTGTTCCAGTAAGGAGTTAGTAGGAATAGTGGTGTGCAGTGTGTCGTGGTGCCGCGGGGAGTGGGTGGGGCTGAGTCTGGTGGCGCCGCTGACGTCGGTGCTGGCCTCCAAACTGAGGGTCGCCGTGCCAGCGCTCGACCGACCACTCGCCTCCCACCCACTGCAAGACGTGCTCAGTGAGTCACTCAATATACTATACAAGTCACACTAGCTGTGTGGTGACAGAGAAGAACCCACTGTTCCACATATTTCAGTATCTACACGGTTATGTCATCAGAATCGACTAACGGAGTACTAGGGCCATGTGCTTTCTTTACCACCGTCGTGGTATAAAAAAAATATATTGTATAACAGAATATCTCTTCTTCTTTGTTTCCTGAGATAAACCAGAATCTTTTTAAACTGTGATTCAGCCTACCAAGCGTCGAGATTAGATGGAATAGTTAATAAACATAATACTGTAGTTGACAGGTAGTCAACTTCAATACTTTTATTGAAATTTTTTTGACATTTATGACGTCATGATATTCCTGCATTAAAAAGCTCACTATACTATACTTATTTCCTTAAAATTAGCGAGAAAAAATCCAAAAGTAGGTAAATTGTCAAATCAATGGATGAGAGTATGATTATTTTTTAATTATTTATTGCATTGAAAAGCTGAAACAATTTATTTTAAACCTAGGAAACTAGCCAATAATGCGACCACTTCTACTCTTTACTGACAGATGTATCAAAGCACGGAATCAAAGTGCCTGTATTATTATCTGAAGTAAACACATTGAGTTCTTAATATTGTATTCTTGCAGATCAAATAGACGCGTGTACAGTACTAGTGCGGTGTGGACACGCGTGGGGGGCGGGGGTGTACCTGGGAGGGGGGTACCTCGTCACCTGCGCACACGTCGTCAAATCTGTAAGAGAACTTCTTTATGAACCTTATCACCTGTACTGTACTCTACCATGAGTTTAAAGTAATAGTACTTGTCATCGATCATCGATAGTGACGACGTAATTTTTTTGTATTGTAAATTTTAGTTCCTTTAGTAATCGCTATAGGCGCTAGTATCAACAAATTCTTTTACTTCAAAGTCATGGTAGTGGCACTGATGGTAGGCGATCAACACCGTCCATATAGACACCCGCAACACCAGAATAGGAGTCACAAATACCTGTAAGAATATCGGTTTAAAAATAAATATTTCCTTTTCAGTATCAAAATCACAAGTTATCGGTGTATTGTCGTGGAGTGAGTGAAACAGCAATAGTCCGGTATAAAACTCCAGACAAGAAGGCATATGACCTCGCACTGTTGTTCACAAACCCTGAAAAACTGAGTCACATGAGTCCAGCAGTGTTGTCCACTGTACCGGCTGAAAAAGGTACGTTTGACATATTGAATTAAACGACTAGGAGAAATGGCCGATTATGTCCACCCATGTGCGTTTATCCATGAAGCATTAAATAAATCACTGCTTACCCACTTACGAATTACGCAGTTACTCGACTAATTTCAAACTACGAGAAGGTCCCATAATCATGAGTGCGGTGAATCCGCTTAAAAGCGAATCGAGTCACGGCAACAGGCAGAGGAGGTTTTAGCCGGTAACAGTCCGGCACACCTCCCCATCGTCCCCACGACGAGAGAAGTCCAAGAGGATTTTCATCAATCTACAAAAAAAAGGTTTCGCGGTCGGTTGTCACCGCTGATCCGCTGATTATGAACCCAGTCATAGCTAAAAGAAAATAGAGCATCCTCCTCTAAAAAAAATTCTAACACATTTGACAGAGAAGGATTAAAAGCACAAATTTTTGATGTTTCTTGCGAGATCTGAATGTGAATTTATTTGTTTGATCACTTTTTTTTACCACGACGGCGACGGTGGCAAAAAAAGCACACGGCCCACCTGATGGTAAGCGGTTACCGTGGCTTATGTACGCTTGCAACACTTGGGGCATTACATGCGTCTTGCTTACTCTTAAAAACCTATTTACTCCCCTCTTGAAAAACCCCATGTTGATGAACCGCCTGTCTACCATGGGGGCATATAGAGACTTTTTCGTATGTAGAGAGATTTTTACATAAGTCACCCAATTATAACAATGATTATTTACAGGAGAATCAGTACTAGCAGCAGGTTTCCCTTACTTTAATGAGTTTGACCTAACCAACTTGATCCCGACCATCACGTCAGGCCACGTGAACACAGTGTCGCCCTCTATGATACAAACCTCATGCTGTGTGCAATCCGGCTTCAGTGGAGGACCGATATTCAGAATCACAAAGTATGTTAATCATTTTATTTATTTCAGTTTTGAAAAACAAGATAACAACACAAATAATCCTTTTTCCGACCCGGAAATTGATCTCAGACCTCTTGCGCGGCTGTTATAGGGGCCATACAATCAAAAATGCAGTTTGTCAAATATTGTATGCTGTACAATCGACAACTTTAAGTTATGACCCACTAAAATCTAATGGCTTTTTACAAACACTCAAAAGCCGATATCCGATTACAACCTTAGTAATTTGTTATTATGGCGATTTATTCTTAAAGTAGGCCTTTATGGATATTACATGATTGTATGTTACAGGCCAAAGAACCGCGTAGAGGTGCTGGGTATCATCGCTATCAACGTGACGAGTGAGGGTGGGGCGTGCTTCCCCTACGTCAACATGGCGGTGCCGGCTGCCGTCTTCAGTCACGCTCTCGCGCACTACATACTTAACAAAGGTACCTTCGACACCATACACCGTGAAATCTATCTATTTATTTATTTATTTTACATAAGTACAGATACAGACGACATATTGAAATCGTACACAACAATCTTAATTATAAATAGTGAGCGAACCTGAAGTCCAATTACACCTGTACATAATCCATTTATATCAAATTACATAAACAATTCCTAATTATTAATCCATTTTTCTGTAATAAATATTGTTCAATTTTTAAAAACTAAAAATTACTAAAAAGCGGTCATACAAGAAATCAAAGTTAACAAAAGGGAACAACTGAATGAGTGAACAACAAACCTGAAACAATGGCGTAACGACACATATCATGCCCATCGAGCTTCGCTGTGACGCAGACTTTCGTTTTCGTCTCTAAGTAAAATTGGTAATAGAATAGTTTTATTACAAAGAAATAAAATGATTAAAACAAAAAATAACTGGTGATTGGTGAACCATTGCAAAAAGCGAACTCCGAAAGTGCACACTAACTCATAGTATCTAGGTATCTACATTATTAAAACATCACGCCATGTGATTCTCGAACAGGTATTTCTCGTTCCGTTCGATGCTAATAGCGCCTACTTTATTTTGCACGATGAAACGACGAAACTAAATGAAAATTACATCTTTGAATTTTTGTTTTACATTATACATCGAAAGAGCAAGTTGTTTTACTGCGGGACGAAAACGAAATAGATTTCACAGTGTATATACTAGAGGTACAAAAACTATATAACGAGCAAATCGATCGACCTGATGGTAAGCAATTTGCGATGCCCATGGACACCCGCAACACCGAGGTTATTATAGGGATTAACGATTTCGGAGTCAGGGGTAGAAGGGGGTGAGGATCGGCGTCTGTAACACACAACGCAAGCGTTGTCTCACACCAGTTTTCACGTGAGGCCTCTTCATAACACAAATTAAATTTATTTTACAGATGAATCGAAACTCGCTGGAATCGAAAATAATAAAGAAATAATTCAAGCTCAGTGGAGGCTAATGCCGTACAGGTCCAAAATATGATCCAGTGCTATGGGCTAACATTAGAGTTCCTGTAATATATCGGTGATGGACAATTTTACAAATATATTTTGTGATAATATGACACTACAACGTTAATCCTTACTAATATTATAAATCGGAAAGTGAGTTTGTTTGTTTGTTTGTTCTGCTTTCACGCCGTAACTACTAAACCGATTGCTTTGTTTTTTTGCAGACGTAAAGTTAGATGTCCAGATTAAATAATAGGGTACTTTTTATCCCGGATAAAAATGATGTTTCCGAGAGAAAACAAAAGTATTGGTATAGATGGCGCTATGTGTATTGGTATATGTCACATAGGCTACTTTTTATCCTTTTGTGACGCGAGCGAAACCGCGGGTAAAAGCTAGTTTTAAATAATTGCTTTTAGATCTGGGGGCCTACTCTTGAATCCAATTCCGATCGATCGACATTGATATTGTGAAATTTCGTACTCCGAGTTGCAACACTAGCGCCCATTGCATCCGTATTGCGCGGATATTGAATGAACTAAATGGTATTGAGTTTGGCTTTATATTTCGTACCCTGAATGCTATTTTAACAGCTACAATAAGGGTTATATAGTTTTGACATTGAATAATTATTGAGATTTTATTGGAATGAAATTGCATTGACATTGAGATTGATTTCAAGAGTAAGCACCCTGAGTGGAACTGCAGAATACAATTTACTTTATACTAAACTGTACGGCTGGAACTAAACTGTACGGAATACGACTGCACGGCTGGTGCGGTAGTTGGGCAACCGGCTACCGTGCAGCGTGCCGCAGGTCCGATTCCCGCACGAAAAACACTTAGTGTGATCCACAAATTGTTGTTTCTGGTCTGGGTGTCATGTGTATGTGAATTTGTGTGTTTGTAAACGTACCCACGACACAGGAGAAAATCCTAGTGTGGGGCAATGTTTTTAAAAAAAGAAAGAAAAGCTTGAACGTGGCCCCATACTCAAGGTATTGTCTGTGTTGTGGGCACGATTACAAGTAACAAAGCAGTTATTTAGAATTCACGCAATATTTTACTTACATTTTGTGATAATATGGCTCCATATTTAGCATTTAAAAGTTAATAACTTAGAATATGGTAGTTATACAAACTTATTTATTATACTAATCTAATAGAACTTATGTATAAATGTTTAGAAACCAATCAACCTACAACAATTGGGTACTTGCCAACTAGTCAAATTCAATACTTCTTTCGAACTGTCAAAAACGACAGTTTTCTATGAATTTTTGTACGAGATTGTGAATTGTGACGTCACGTTTATCTAGCGTCAAACAGCAAAGAAATAAGTTCTTAAAAAAATGGTGGAAAAATACTAAAACTAAAGTGGTCATAAAATCAATTAATGAAAGTGTGATTATTTTTTAATAATTTATTGTATTGTACAGTCGAAATAATTTATTTTTGATTAAGGAGACTACCCAATTATGTAAAATAATTAGTTAATTAGATACATAGGTATTCTATTTAAAACTTTCAGTGTAAATTTGTATAATAGTTATTTAATTATATTCGTCAAAAATGATAGGCAGATTTAACGTTGCTGCAGCTTTCATTGTGTCTTTCTAAACAAGATGTAAGTATTTGTCGTTTGTAGGCCGCCTAATGTTTGTGAAGAATACATGCATTCGTCAAATGACGCGACACGTGGGCAGACCAAGAAAACTATAATAGGATGAATATTTGATCCTTTTGATCATATACCCTACTTTTACTCTCTCGGAGCCAAGTGTGGGAGAGCCATGCTTCGTCACGAATGGGCCGGCTCGACCGGAGTGATACCACGGCCTCACAGAAAACCGACGTGAAGCAACGCTTGCGTTGTGTTTTGTCGTGTGAGTGAGGTTACCGCAGTCCCAATTACCCCCCTCACTAGTCCCCGTCTCCCGAACCCCCGAATCCTCCACAATCCTCAAATTCCCAATTCCCAAAAGGCCGGTAACGCACTTGTAACGCCTTGGTGTTTCGGGTGTCCATGGGCGACGCCGATTGCTTACCATCAGGTGATCCGTCTGCTCGTTTATCGGCTTGTGCTATAAAAATATGTCCTAAACTTTTGGAAAAACCAATTTTGTAGGTTTTCAAAATTTTCTCTTTCTGGAGTGACTCGCTCCCTATCAAATAAGACTCAATATACCGGGTGAAAAGTGGGTGTTAGAACGAAATATGCCTCTTCTACCTTGTCCAACATATTTTCCCTCAAATGGGAAAAATAGGAATTTTCGTGGCATCTTCCCCCGGTTTTTTTTATACCTAAAGTAGGTATTATATAATGTACCTACTGTGAATGAAATAAACATGATTTTGTTCCCTTCGGGGCTTAAACGGCATGTTGCTGTAGAATAATTTTGCCATTAACCCAGTGGTCGAATTAATGATGGCGGAGCACAATGTTCGGATCCATGTTCCTACATAGTTTATCATCATCATCGTCATCATATCAGCCACAAGTCATCGGCTGCCTGACATGGGCCTCTCCTACTAACTTACAGATAGGTTGGTTGGAACCAACCTGCATTCGACGGCTCCCTACGACCTTGATCAGGGTCATCAAATAGGTAAAATCGTATGGACATACGATGTGGATAGGGTATCTACAATTTTTCAATAAAAAAAGTACTCCCTTTAAGTTTTCCCCTTTAAACACTAGCGGTTGACCGCTTAGGTGCTTCGTAATGTGGTTACTACAGTGGTTGTATAGCTGTCGCATATTATTATGTTGGTAAAACAACCAACCACGAGGGGTTTTTTAAAAAGCTGGCAACGCACCTGTGACTCCTTTGGTGTTGCGGGTGTCCATGGGCGGCGCTGATCGCTTACCTTCAGGTGATTCGTCTGCTGATCAAGACTGATTGGTTTTGGTAGTCTCTATACAATTGATAATTTATTTTTATGTAATTAGTAATAAAATTATGTATCGAATTATTATTTTAATAAATTATAATGTCTTGTATAATTGTGTTTTATTACATTCACTTCTAACACTGCGTGTTTATATACTCAAAAACTCATTTTTATTCACTCAGTCAGACTCACTTCACACTCTTAGTCATATGAACGACTGGTGAGTTGGATAACTCGGGTTAGACAGAGTACTTTTTTTTTCAAAATTCAGTCACCAATTGCCTTACAAAAAGGTATACTATTTCAATATATGCGTACGCTGATGTCAGTTATGTTATCATCCATGGAGACCCACAACCACAACACATTTATACTGTGCCCACAACGGAGGAGACACAAGTGTGTTAGGCAAATAATATGACGAGACGTCCCGTTTTGAACGAGACTGTCCCTGTTTATAATTACGAGTCCCGTTGTCCCTGAAATCATCTCTGGAATTTGAAGAGTCGAACCTATGCGACGACCGTTCGTACAGCCAGAGTGGCGACGAAATACCTACAGTCGAAAGACTTTAAAACTTTAAGTACTTAGGTACATACATTTTTATGCAGTTAGTAATGTTAACCTTTTTCCTATGTGCACGTTTACAGGTCAAGGTCTTTATTACAGTTTCTATAATAGGATCTATAGCTAATAGATGTCTGACTGAATCTAATTAAACGAATGTCACCGATTTGAGTAAAAAAATAAATGGTCACGTTAGGTAAGTATCATGAATGGGTAAGTACAAACTTGCCTACAATATAGTTCAAGATGTCGATCTGATGTTTTTTCTCTTTATCGGGCGCAGAAAGAAGTTTCCATGAAAAACCTTATATTTTTTAGATTGAAAAAAAAAAACCCAAAATCAAAAGAAACTAATTTTGAAACCTATCATTATGACAACTTTAGTTTTATGACGTAAAGAAGCCAAAAGGCGGTATTAAATTTTTATTTTGTATTTATGAAATATTGGTTTACCTACTGACACGTGTTTTGTAATAATACTTAAAAATGGCGCGTAAACAACAAGTTTCAATCCAAGAGACCGTTGATAACAATGAGGACTTCGCGAACTACCTCCAGGCTCATCACGATCAACTGATATGTAAGTACTTACTTTTTTATTTAATCGAACAAGCCCGCCATTACCGACGAAAGCCGCTGCAACTCCTATCAGCCAGGACATACAGTAGATACAACCATGAAAACACCGCAACATCGGAGTCCGACGCGTCAACGAAATAAATCAAAAGACATTCTTAGAAGAGAAGAAAATGATAAGTACTATATAGGTACCTACACACAATAGGAATGATGACAGGGTATGAAGGGTATGAAAATTAAAAATGTAATTAGTCCGTCAGTTAGGCAATGAAAAAATATTAGACACGTATTTTTTTATTTTGTTGTAAAATAATACTTAGACATAAAGGTAAGAAAGAAAAAAATCGGTTCCACGGTGACTGCTAAAGTCAACACCGCCTATGGATTGCCATCAGAAGACATCCAAGTATGTTGCCATCGTTTAGGGATAAGGAATTCTGGGATTTTTTTTAAAGGGGGAAAATTCATCGAATGACTTCTCTCGCCTGGGTGAGGCGAAAGGGAGTATCAGACTCTTACTGACTAAAAGCCACCCCATTCCTACTCCTGCACTTCGAGCCGGAGCCGCGGCAAGGAATTTTGGGATGGAGGTGGATTCCTCCCACTTCTGTAATATTTAAACCTTCCGCTACAGGTATGGAGGTGTACTCGGACTTCTGTGGCCCTTGCCTAGCAACAGCCAACGCCATCAGAAAGGGCAAGTTGGAAATTGGTCAAGACCGTATCGCTATGGTCAAGGTAATAGCCACACAGTGCTTTAGTAGACCAAGCCTTTTTTTATCGTAAGCCGGTAAACGAGCAGACGGATCACCTGATGGTAAGCAATCGGCACCGCCCACGGACACCCGAAACACCGGAGGTGTAACAAGGGCGTCGCTGGCCAGCAAGCGTTGTTTCACGTCTGTTTTCTGTAAGGCCAATATATCCCTCCGGTCAAGTTGACCCATTCGTGTCGAAACATGGTTCTCCTACACTTGAACACTTAGCGAACCCTGTTACCATTCAATTTACAATCGAATAAACTCAAGTAGACAACTCATTTATTCTGTAACAGTACCCAATTTTCTTGACACGAAATGTGGTCAGAGCTTGTCATGGTGGCGGTAGGTTCGCACATTGTGTAATATTAATTATTCGCTATACAAATATTGCATTTAGAGAAGAAAATTGGTTACCAGACACGCCAAATGGGTATTGCCAGTCAGCAAGTTCAGTTCAATTTCACTAACTCTCAAATTGACTAACCAGTCGATTTCAATACTTTTTTCAATCAAAAACGACAGTTTTCTATGAATTTTGTACGAGATTGTACCTCTATATTGGGGCATTTCACGTGAAGTGGGCAGGAAAAAAAAAGTGAGGTTCTGAAAATCGATAATATTCAGCCCATTTATACTTCTAGTAGATATCAAAGTGAATACAAAATATTTTTTTTGTATTGTGTATATTTCAGAAGTTATGGGTTTCTAAAGAATTGTCGTACTTGTAATATCAATTTTATGTAAGTAGTTTTTCGAATTTAACAAATTTACAATAAAATATTTAACATAGCGATACGTATTGGAAAATAACTATTCTTTATAACAACAAAATCAAATAAAAAAAATTTTTTTTTTTCATGTCGAAAACCAAAAGTAAACTTCAAACCCGAATTTCAGTCATTTCGACCAATTTTTTTTTCTTCTTTTTTTACCAATATATAATTTAAAATATATTAAAAATACACAAGGAAATTCAAAATGGGATCTCAATTATTTTAGGAGATAGATTGATTAATGTACATACGCGTCGCAATGGGCATGATATCTGGCGCTAGCTTAGATCGGTTGGTGTGCGGGAAACAGCATGTCTTGTATAATTGCTGTGGTATAGTTAATTATATCATAATAAAACAACATTGTAACAACGCAAGAACTAGTTTATTTTGCAATTTTTACAACTTTACAGTTGGAATCTACACTAGAACTGCTCCTTTTCACAAGAAGGCCACTGGTTGTAGGAATAAAGCTGTGAAACTTTTTGGTTGTTCCTGGAATGGAGACTGTAAACGTAAACTGTGGTTGCAAATAAATTCTCTGACATTCTATATCGTTTTTAGTATAGAAGTAAATGGCTGTTTGTTTTAAAGATGATTTTTCCCATTCGTATCGGTGTTACAATTACTTTACTTGAAGGTAACTGTAGACTTGCACGCGCAGGTAAACGTTTGAGATTTCCTCCCAGACCATCGCATGGTCGCGGAGAACCTAACGTTACCGGGGCTCCGGCTCGACGTGAAGGACAAGGAATGGGGTGGTTTTTAGTCAGTAAGAGTCTGACACTCCCTGCCGCCTCACCCAGGCGGGAGCAGTCATTCGATGATTAATTTCCCCCCTTAAAAAAAAGACCATCGCATGGCCCCTTTCTGTGAGACATTGCGTGAAAATGCAACTCTGCATCTGCATTAAAATCGTCTTTTTAATAAAACAGATTTACAAAGTTGAATCTGTTTTTAAAATGTTGGGAAGCTCCGTCGGTTATATATATAATTTTAGATCCAACTATTGATTTTTCTAAAAGATGCTTGTGTGTGTCATGTTTTAAGTCATCAGAAATCATAACAATGCTGCCATGCTTTACTTCACTACCGTCTCTGTAATAAAAAACCGACGTTAAAAGCGTTGCCTGTTCGTTATTCCAATGAAAAGATTGAGCAGCATCTTGGACAACAAAATTATAATTTTTTGCAAAATCACTTTGTACGAGAATTTGGCCTTCATCGATAGTCTCTTTAAGAGTTTTAAAATAAAGCGCCTGTTCCTCTGCTATGTAAGCGTGAGGTTTCAAAAGATCCAAAGCGCCGCATAACTCATAACATAACATCATAACATAACATCACGCCTTTTTATCCCCGAAGGGGTAGGCAGAGGTGCACATTACGGCACTTAATGCCACTGTACAATGTAACACCCACTTTTCACTATTTATGTTATGAGTCCCATGTAATAGGGGGTGAGCCTATTGCCATATACCGAGCATAACTCATCTACAAAATTATCAGAAGATAAAAGTTGAGTAGATATCGTGAACCGGTCTGTGCCAATCCATTTCTCATACTGCACGTCTGTCACTTGATTGTTATCAAATATGATTTTTATATGTTCTCGAATTGCACTTAAGCCCGGACAAGACTTACAGAATTGATGTTCGTTACTCTTGTACGCAAAAACTACTATTGGATTTCAATTTAACGTCACAGGATTGTTACCTAAGACATCAACATAAAATATAGGCTATAATTTATAAAAATTGGACATACCGGGCGGGTGAAAAATAGTATATTATATTAATGTTTCTTCCACACCCTTCCCAGAGCTTAACTACGCTCACACGAGATAAACTATTAATAAAGTTGCGTGTTTTAATACAATATCGCGCAAATTACTCGACCTATGTAATAGTCAGACATTACGTCCATTGCGACGCGTATGTACATTAATCAATCTATCTCCTAAAATAATTGAGATCCCATTTTGAATTTCCTTGTGTATTTTTAATATATTTTAAATTATATATTGGTAAAAAAGAAGAAAAAAAAATTGGTCGAAGTGACTGAAATTCGGGTTTGAAAAGTTTACTTCTGGTTTTCAACATGAAAAAAAAATATTTTTTTTATTTGATTTTGTTGTTATAAAGAATAGTTATTTTCCAATACGTATCGCTATGGTAAATATTTTATTGTAAATTTGTTAAATTCGAAAAACGACTTACATAAAATTGATATTACAAGTACGACAATTCTTTAGAAACCTATAACTTCTGAAATATACACAATATAAAAAAAATATTTTGTATTCACTTTCATATCTACTACCTCTAGAAGTATAAATGGGCTGAATATTATCGATTTTCAGAACCTCACTTTTTTTTCCTGACCACTTCACGTGAAATGCCCCTATTGTGACGTCACGCTTTTTAAGCATCAAACAGCAGACTTATTTCTTAAAAAAATGCTGAGAAAAATACTACAATTAAGTTGATCATAAAATCAATAATTAAAGTGTGATTATTTTTAATATTTTATTGTATTGAACAGTCGAAATAATTTATTTTTGATTACGTCAAGTACCCCAATGTGACATTCTATTGCTATTTTATACATAATGCCCTTTTGTTGCAGTGCTGTGCAGATAAAATAGACGCTCTGGAAAGATTCAAGAACCACAGCGAACCAGTATTCCTCTTCATTGTGGTACGTCTATATGACTTGAATTCCTACTTACTTGTTATTCTTTTGTTTCTTTTTTTTATTTTTTTTTTATGGAATAGGAGGCAAACGAGCAGACGGATCACCTGATGGTAAGCGATCAGCGCCGCCCATGGACACCCGCAACACCAGAAGAGTCACAGGTGCGTTGCCGGCCCTTTAAAAAGGAGTACGCTCTTCTCTTGAAGGTTTGAAGGTCGACAAATCATCTTTTTTCTGACCGCTCACCACTATACTAATGTCGTGTACCTTCGTGGCGTGATCCCTCTCGCTCTGAACCACTTTAATTAGGCCCTTTACCTTATATTTAGGTGTCTTTTATAGGCTGGTAGAAACAAAAATATTCATAAGTGACACCTATATTAGGTTAGGGATGTCTTAAAATTTAAGATGGTTTAGTGACTATACTTATTTAAATATACATGCAGGTACGTAATAGATTTAGGAACAATAATTTCGTTTCTTGTTACCTACAGCAAGATATGTAGTTGTCAAAGCATACAATTTTAAGATATATACCTCTATGTGGTTCAAACAGTCTTACTTCATTATGTACCTGCGTATGTATCACAGAAATTTTACACACCTTTAATTAAAAGTGTGTAGCATAATTAGAAATTATTGGACTAAATCGGTCAGCTGATAAAAATGCAATCGATTTGGCCGAAAAGGAAAAGAAATATTTTTCCTAAATTTTAATTATTTTTGCTCACAGCAAGGAAAGCTTACCCGTGCAATGTTCGGACCCAATGGTATAGACCTCTGTCGTATCATTGAGGAAGAGCTGAAGTTTTTAGATAGAGAAGGTGAAGGGGTTGTCGTGGAAAGGCCCAAGTTGGAAATCCATGAAATGCTCCCAGAAGAAGCGGTACGATATCATCAGCCTTTACCGCATACTGGCTTCATCACGACCGAAACATAAAACCCCAGTATTTTCTTCAATAAATTAATTATTAATGATTATTAAGTACGCCATTGTTGTTAGTTCTTCAAATAATAATATAATTAATAAAGGCGGGGTACTTAAACCAATTGTTTTCATTCAATATTGTTATTTGTTGTTTAACTAGTATAGGACTATGTTTGTATTATTTGAAAGTTCTTAAAGGAAAATCAGTAAGTAGCAACTTTTTCAATACCATCGCGTGCGTCTAGGTGGCAAACCAAATTAAAACAAAACAAAGGACATGTTCGTGACGTCAGCCATCTTCCCTATACCACTAAAGTAGTGTGTAAAGCAATCGCTGTAAAAGAAGAATACCCAAAAATGTATGGAGCCAAAAGTCACAAGGGGGGGGGGAGAATCTCACAAATGTAACTAGCGGTGACAAGGACGGGGGAGGGGTAAAAAATCCTTAAATTTATGTGACGTAATTTATAGATGACCCCCAATGAAAAACAGCTTGGTGATACAAAACAGCTATAATACAGTTTTGTTTCAGTTAAATTAAGTTATTATTGTAAAGCATGAAAACAAATTATTTCTATAGGTACTTACTTATGATGCACTTTATAAATAATTGTACTTACTAAGATTGTTTAGCAAGATGTGACTATAAAATGTAATAGTATTTTTAATCATTAGAATAAAAATACTATTCCTATGGCTACAACTTTCTATTAGACGCGCAAGAGAACAATTAAAGTAAAATAAAGATTGAACTGTACGAGAAGAATAAATGCTCAGCATATTAACTAGACATTATAGCTTAGTTGACCTAGACATCTTGCAGGAAAAAATACAAGAGAATCTTAAAATTGAAGAGGAGTACCGTGAGGCGGCTGAGAGGCTTCGAGTACTGACATTAGCTGCTCGTAAGAAGCGAGTGAACGAACGACTGTCGCAGAACATCAAGCGACTGAACTTCATCATGTTCTGGCCACACTGCCACCAGGCGCACTACGATCTGTACGAAAAATGGGACATGATCAGTAAGTACTCAACCCAACAATCCTACACCTACATCTGCGTAAGTTTGTGACAAGGTATGTATGTTTGATACTCTTTCACGAAATACGACTCAAGCTATAAAATTCGCTTTGAAAGGTGGCCAGGTATTTACTTACATCGTGATTTCTTAATCTAAAACTCGTTCTCCGTCTAGATATAACTGTAGCCGCCAAAGATACGTTCCAGTTGGACGAAAAGACTGCGCGGGAGGCGCTGTACATGAGTGATGTGGACGCCAACGATGCGTGTCTCCACGCACTCCTGAGCGGCAAAATTCTGGTGGTGCTGTTCAAAATGTTTGAGACTGATACCCGAGATTTCGTCAGTGAGTGCGGCCCTAGTACCTAGAATCTTCGTTCCTAAGTCTCAAATCCCCATTTAACTTACAGTCATCATAATATCGTACTTACATCGTATCGTACATCATTATATTGCATGTTCAATGAAAATGTCGATGATACCTTGATTTGTATACAACTCAGAATTGATGCGCTACGCTTTATATGAAGAGATACCTATCCCCAAGGAGGACGTGCCTCCTGAGAAGCAAGTTCCTCTAGTACCTGCTTACGAGCGCTACGCTACAATCAGTAAAACTGCCAGAGAGATCCGCCGAGACCGACACAACGCTAAACTGCAGAAAATGGTAAAAGGAAATTTAATATTTTTATATACGAAGGGTACGCTGATATTTTGCAATGAACATTAGTAGTAAAAACATCGATTGCACAATATCTAATCGATATAATTTAGCGCAGGACCTAGGAAAGGTACCCTTTGCATACCTTATTTATAATAAACTCCCCCAGAAAGAAGAAAGAGAAGAGTTAGAACGTCTTCAAGCTGAGCAGGAACGGTTGGCGCGGGAAGCCGAGCAAGAGGCAATCAGGCTAGAGAAACAGCGGAAAGACGAGGAAAGGATGGCGCGGCTGGCTGCAGGGGTAACATTTCTAACAATATTTTTGTAGTTGACAATGTTAACAATATTTTATGCCTAACACATTAAAAATTCGTTTGGTGGAATTATTAGCGCGAGGATGTATATAAATAAAAACGTATCTTGCTAGACATTCTTTGTAATTCAAAGTTAGACTTGGATTTAACACAAGGATGGTGAATGAACAATTAATGTTCTAAATTGACTAACTCAGTAATGCTTTCCGCGTAGCCGCGTACCTAAAGATTTACAATAAATTTAATATTTAGTTACCAGCTGAACCAGAGCCTGAGCCTACACCAGTAGCAGCTCCGCCAGAAGAGGGTGAAGAAGGGGAACCTAAAGAAGGAGAGGAAACAGGGGAAGTTCAGGTTGAAGGAGGCGAAGAGAAACGTGAGGCGACAGAAACTGTGTCAGACGTAGCCACTACTCTCACAGAAACGACTCCAGGAGACGCAGTACGTACTACGTCAAGATAACGCAATTATAAGTAGCTCCAATAATAAATATGGTCTTTATTTGATGTATGCCTGTTTTATGCAATAGTGTGTAATATGCAGCAGATGTAGATACTGACATGAATAACGTTTATGAAACAGAATCCTGACGAAATAGCTGCAGAGGAAGCAGTTGTAGAGGAAGCAGTTGTAGAGAAAAAAGAAGAAGAATTTAATTCAGACGTTGAAATAGAGGGGGAGGACTACATCCCTCCAGGAGGATTATTCGTACCTGGACTGTACACCCCACCTAATGAACTAGCTAAAGCTAATGGGCTAGCACTTTTCTATCCTAAGGTATGTTTTAGTAGTTGTAGATCTGTCACCTCGTAATGTAGATTTATGCCGGAATACTGAAACGTTACTCAATTTTAAGTCGTGCTTAAATATCGTGCCATCTCTGTCATTTTACAAAGAATTTGTAGGGACAGAACTATACTTAAGCGTGACTTAAAATTGAGTAGCGTTTGAATATTCCGACATAAGTCTATCAATTCCACTGTGGCGACACGTCATGTCGAATGACAGCTCACGCACATTGATGAAAACAAATCAACGGATGACGTCACAAAATCCTATATCGCATGACATGTGTAGTTTACATGGGAATTAACACGTATAGAAAATCTCAACGAACAACTGCTGAACAGAAAGCCCGCCAGGCACGAACACCTCACATGGTCGAAGGATCCTCCTTCTCCGATCGTAGGGAACTTTACTCTCTGTTTCCTAAACCACTCGCCGTTTCGTCATACCTGTAGTTTTCGTCATTCCATCGGCTATGTTTTTTTTTATTTTCTTTGTTTCTTCTTCATCACAAACTCATTTCATTCCTTCACATTTTTATGGATTAAGAGGCAAACGACAAACGTGCAGACTGATCATGTAAGCAATCAACGCCGTCCATGGACATTCGCAAGATCAGAAGAGTCATAATGTTCTCTTTTCTTGGGTGTCCCACGTAACACCGGAGACTATAAAGTTTGGATTTGGTTGCAGCAAGTCACGGCCTTGGCAGAGAAGATAGAGACGGAGTACCTGCCACCCCATGTGCTCGTCATATTCCCCATAGACAAGCGATATGACGTGCAGGAAGTTGTGAAACAGTATTCGTCTGAGATCTTAAATGTAAGTAATTATTTGTAACAAGCTGTGCGTGCACACACTTAACACCAAAACATGGTCTCAACCGTTTACAATCATACGTTTTATTGATTATAAATGAGGTCTATAGACCTCATTTATCTATATAATTATACAAAAATGAAACCAGTTTCCCGTTGTCACGCCATAACTTGAGAACGGCTAGACCGATTTGGCAGATTTTGTTGTGTTTGTTATCGTCAGGAGAAGGTTCTTATGACAGAAAAAACTCCTTAAAATCCTACGGGCATGGGAGAAACGGGATTGCTTGTACGAAGTCGCGGGCGGTAGCTAGTTATTTATAATGCTACGACTTTACAACAAGTTTAATAATAAATATTACAGATGGGCATCTTTGTCGGCGAGGATCCATACAACGCAGAGCATGTAGCTTACAGCATCAAGCAATACGATAAGATGGAACGACCGAGAAGATAGTATGTGTATGGGACTATATCTATAAGGGACCATATGTGGGATTTGGTCAGACGACTAAAGTCGCACGACTTTTGCCGCACGGCTAAAATCCACCATCTTAATGGCAAGCGGCTAGTTGCGAGGCAGCTGGAGCCGGCCGAAGGAGGCTGGTGACTATCTAATGAAATCGACCGTGTAAACGGTCAGTTTTAGGCGATCGCCCGCCGCGTAAATAGGCTTGAGTTGATAGACTAAACGTACGGCGCGGTAAAAATCGTGCGACTTTAATCATTCACGCAGACTGCCCATAACGTGTGTCATGTGGTGGGCAGCTTCGACCGGCTGGCACTGATGGTGTCCCGCAAGCGGAGCCTGCCACTACTGCAGCTGGCGGGACTCAACCCGGTCTACATCAGCGCGGACGTCATGAGCGGGGAGCGGGAGTGTCTGTCCATGTTCCCGGTGGGATACGGAGACGAATACGTGGAAATTGAGAGTGTCAAAGAAGAGGAAGTTGTGGTGATGAACTCTCACTTATACTTTAATTTCTTTATATCTCACGAACACACGAACAGATGAGGAGACCTCATCTGTTCGTGTTCCCACCTCCTATAAGGTGTGCCTTAACATTGAATATTAACTACTTAGATACTCATCACTACTCATTAGTATTTCACGTGGAACCATGAGAGACTGTCGTCTACACTGCATAGCCAGTTAAGAGTATTATTTACAAATTTGTTTATTTCAGTTGAATAAATAAATAAATTAGTAATCTTCTTTAGACTACTTCACAGACTGTCAAACACTAGTTGACAACCGTCTCTTGGTCCGCCTATCCAATAGTAAACGATTATCAACATTCATACGACATCAGAGGAATACATACCGTCTGAACGTATAATCAAAGGCGTGATGCTTGAGTCTTTCACTAAAATAAACTTTTTGGTTTACAGGAAGTAGTGGAAGTCGTACCGGAAGTAGTAGAGGTATGTATAATTTTATATATATATATATATATATTTGATGGGCCGACGTTTGACCACTATCCCGCCTGGTGGTAAACGATGATGCGGTCTACGATACAGTCGTATTGAATGAGGATACGTTGTCCGATTCTTGTCCTAAATTAGTATATGCTACAAGGCGTGCCATTCCAACCCCGAAAAGAAATAAGCACTGGTCACTGACGCCACGTTTGCTCAACGCGGTTAGTAATTGGACCACCGGTAACCTCACTCACGCTACGAAACATAACACAAGCGTTGCTTCACGTCGGTTTTCTGTGAGGCCGTCGTATCACTCCGGTCGAGCCGGCCCATTCGTGCCGAAGCATGGCTCAATGCTTTGGCAATAAAAATATTTTGTTGCTGACAGACTCCAGAACCTACCGAACCTAAAGCGGCAGAGGAAGAGGACGAGGAGGACGAGGAGGGCGCCCAGGAGGCGTGAAACATTTATGAAAGGTTATAAACATCACTGGTCTATATGACGGACATTAAACGGTTTCAATAGCTTGCCCAGTTTGTTTGTTTGATTGCAATTTCTTAAATGGAATTTTATCCCTTTCGTATGACTCTTGATGACCATGCCATATGTCTAACTAGCTGCTTCCTCGCTGTTTCACCCGCTCTGTTTGGCTCCTATTGATCGGTGCGTAATGTTTTATCGCCACTGTAACGTACGGCCCGCGACCATTTGTCTCTCTAACGTCGAGCCGTACGCGGCAACCGAACCGAGCGAGAAGTCGCAACTTCGGCGTTGAACCGTAATGGATAGGATAAAGAAAAAAATACGAAAAAAAAGTCTAAGAACGAACTATTTCATCATCTGTATAGATAATCTGTCAAAACTCATCAAATAATACCGTATTTTAAACTAGTTGGAGTAAAAAACACCAGTCGTCGCTTTGGATACTACAGTATCCGTGGGCGTATGACGCTACTTTTTTGGCTACCGTACTACATGGACATCACAGTGGATAGCCTTCCTCAATAAATGAAATAACTAATACAAAACCGAACGAGCGCCTCCGTCCGTCAGTGAAGCTAGACAGCTTCACTGACGGACAGACTGACAGATAACCTATTATTTATTTTATATTTGTTGACGTTTCAAAAGTATCAAATTACGGTCTAATTAAAATAAATGCTTTTGTGTTTGAGTTTGAGTCTAGAAGATTTTTTCAAATCGGACTAGTATTTCCTGAGATTGAACCTGAGATTACAACTTTATCATTATATTGTTTCTAGTTTCCGTCATTGTTTCTAGTCTACATAAATGATCTATGTCAAACAGAATTGACTAATGGAAAAATCGTATCGTTTGCGGATGATACTGCCCTACTTTTTCATAGTGACACATGGGAAGACGCGTTTAGATGGGCTCAACAGGGTCTAGACGAAGTAACTCAATGGCTCAATAAGAATCTACTTACACTCAATGTTGGGAAAACTATGTATATGACCTATATAAAAGAACGCAGGAACATACAAACTTGCATTTAACCGCACACACTTGCCACATAACTGCTCCAGGAACATGTCACTGCCCTGAACTAAAAAACACAAACAACATTAAGTACCTCGGTGTTATTATCGATGATAAACTCGACTTCCAATTAGATATTGAGGCACTAACCACCAGAACCCGCAAATTAATCTTTATTTTATTTTTTTATTTATTTTTTTTATTTATTCATTTACATCAGGCAACGAAGGCCCATATTAATACAATAATACTATAATATAAAACATAAAAATACTATAAATACATAATTAAACAAGTCATTAATTTAAATCATTCACGATATGCGTGGTGTCGTGTTACACTAGTCGGTGTCACGTAGGCGACCTCGAAAACGTCGGTATATGACACCCTTCGGCCAAAACTCTGCCTCCAGGAATTTGTCGAGATGTTGAGTAGGAACTCGCACCACAAACGACTTGAAGTTGGTATTGTGACGCGGTTCCAACCTCTCGACCCTTAAGGTCCAATTGGTCTTCATCTTCACATATTCCACGATCTCCTCAACCTTCGTGTAGTGGTGTAATCGGGACACATACAGCAGTGTCGTAGGCACAGCTGGACGCAGCATGTTAGGTCCGGTCAGTCCGGTACCGCGTTGATTGCGTGAAGTAGGCTTCTTCTTTTGAACTTTGATGAAGCCCTCCTCATCACACACAGGCTTTTCTGGACAGCGCTGTATCGGAATCCTTGTTACGGCTTCACAGCGACGGTTCTGCTTACCCCCTTTTGGCTGCTTAGATTGTGACGCAGCTGTTTTGTTTGCGGCAGCAATTGCAGCGTAAGCTACTTTGGGGGTCGACATAGCTTCGCGTGACATGTGCTCTGCACGTGGAGAGACACGGGGCGCGTCGGGGCACGGTGCATCGACATCATTATTTGCAATAAGCGATGTGTTAAATTTCGCCGATGCAAAACTGCTAACTGAAGCATTTTGCGCCCCGCGACGTGTGTTCACGTTGGCTTCGCCTTGAAATCTACTTTCCGAAACAGCATTGCGTAACAACACTATTTCGGCATGCAGTTCCTGGATGGTAGTGTCAGACGTCTCCAACTTGCTCTGCATCTGGGCCAAGCTTGACTTCAAGGATGTGATATCCTTTAGCAGCCTGGTTACATCTACGTGGTCGAATGTGACGGGTGGCAACTTGTGTAGCTCCTTCGCCACGAATGTCGGCACGTCGTCAGGGTCGGTCGCCTTCAGAAAGGTGATGATGTCTTGGACGCTCTTATCCGTACCATCTCTCCTTCTCGATGGCATTTGGTCGAGCTTCCCAGTCGTCTGGTAGAGTAGCATCTTACCTTTGCTGATCTCGTCTTCTTTGAAACTCGACCTACAAATCTGCATGATGCTGATTTCGTCCATGGTGTCGATAGCATTTTGTATAAACGCCAATAGCTCGTTTGCGATAAGTTGTTGTGAACTCATTGCGAAATATCGGGCAGCGACTTACGCCGCGACCTTTACGTACAACTGCAACAACACGTCCGTATTCGAGCGCGCATCGCACTGCACCATTTATTTTTAGGAATCTTCGCCATGTAGCAGATAGCAAAATAATTAAAACTGTATACTATGCCTTATGTCAATCCGTCTTTACCTATTGCATAACGTCGTGGGGTGGTGCAGCCAAATCTTACTTACTCAAGTTAGAACGAGCCCAGAGGGCCATCCTTAAAGTAAGTTTATTCCTGCCTTTCCGTTACCCAACCTATGATCTATATAAGCGATTCAATGTTCTGGCAGTTCGCCAGCTATTCATCCTGTACACCGTTCTAAAAATGCACTCTCAGCTACCATTTAATTCGGATAATTCCACAAGCAGGAGAATACTTACTACCATCTGCCCTATAGAAAGAAAACATTTTGGTTTCACTCAAAACTTCTTTACCTTTTTAGGCCCACACCTATAACAAAATAAATAAAGAGCTAAGCATTCATTATCTCACCAGAAGTAAATGTAAAGAAAGCGTCAGCGACTGGCTAAATAAACTAGACTATGAGGAGACTGAAAAATTCTGACACCACTTTCCTAAGCTACAACTGATGCAGAATTATCAATCACTACATTCATATCAACACTTCCACCTCATTCACTTACCTATACACACCCACACATAATACACATCAACTCACTCACATACACATACATGTGTATGTGTATATATATACACACGCACTCACACTACATTGTTACACACCCACAGTCACACACACACACACTCATACAATGTTGTCCATTTTCTTTAATTAAGTAAATACTTTATATTGTTCAATGTCTCAGGGGGTCACCCGGGCCTGGTGATCTGTAACACAGGTTATACCTTTAACAGACACCAGTCTCTTAATTGTAACATATTATATAATTTGAATCCGTAGAGTATTTTTGAGAAAATAAAGATTTTTATTATTATTAAATTATAGTATAAAACAAAGTCGCTATCCGCCGTCTGTCTGTCCCTATCCCTATGTATGCTTAGATCTTCATCTAAAACTACACAACGGATTTTGATGCGGTTTTTTTTTTTAATAGATAGATTCTTAAGGAATTTTTATATGTATAATACATGCAGCCGGGGCGGGTCGCTGGTATGATATATAAGTAAGTATACAGCATATAAGATACGAATGTAAGATTTTTCCACACGTACCTCAATTAGGGATATCAAAAGTAAAGGTTTGATTGGTGGAATAATACATAGCATGAAATCAAGCCTTTTATCCCCGAAGGACTAGGCAGAGGTGCACATTACGACACTTACGGTTGTAATAAGTTCTCGGAGACGTTTACGGGTGAAATACAGAAAATAAAACATGTTTGTGATTATAAATTTTTAAATAGAAATTCTTATATAAAAGACAGTGATACGTCGTTCTACTTCAAGAAAGTGGACGCGTGCACGGTAGAAAAATGTATAAGTAAGTTAGATTCTAATAAAGCACCCGGATTAGATAAAATAAGAGTACAAGATGTTAAGCAAGTTAAAAAAGAAATTAGTCCAATATTAGCCAAATTTATCAATATCTCTGTAAGTGAGGGAACTTACCCAGACCTCTTAAAAAAAGCAATCATACGACCAATTTACAAGCAGGGAAGTCATTTGGACTATAGTAACTATAGACCAGTAGCTATATTATCAGTAATCAATAAGATAGTAGAAAAAGCTGTTGTGAGTCAGGTAAGCAGTTATTTGGAGCAGCATGATATTATATCGGAAGCGCAGCATGGGTTCCGCCGCGGACGCAGCACGGATACTGCGCTTGCGCAATTTACAGACTATGTCAATAATAGTCTCAATGAGGGTAAGTTTGCTGTTGCTCTTTATATTGATTACAAAAAGGCTTTTGACACTCTGGATCATGACGTACTACTGCGTGCCATGGAAGAATGTGGTATCAGAGGTCCCAGTAACAGATGGTTTAAAAGCTACCTGCAAAATAGATACCTAAGTACGCTGATAAACGGAATCACAGGAGACGAAGTAAGTATGCGACTTGGCGTCCCGACCGGATCAGTTTTTGGCCCGATTGGATATATTATGCACGTCAACAGTGTCATTAACGTAATAGAACACTGTAAAACGTTTATGTATGCAGATGATATGTGCCTGTTGTACACAGCCAGAAACGAGAAAGATGCATTAAAGTATGTGCAGGAGGATTTTGAGAACATAATTAAGTGGGCTCATGACAATGGCATTATTATCAATTTATCTAAAACAAAAGTTATGTTTATAAGTTCACCTTACAATAGGATCAATAAACAAGGTAAGTTAAGTATACGTATAACTGGGCATACATACGAGTGTCTGCACCACAATAAAACTGGATGCCAGTGCACAGACATACAAGCAGTAAATAACTATCGATACTTAGGGTTAATAGTTGATTCTAACCTTAACTGGAAACTGCACGTAAACAGTGTATGTAATAAATTGCGGTCAATTCTGAGTAAGTTCTATCATCTCAGCAGCTTCGTAAACCGAAAACTCCTGTATATTCTCTATTACGCATTGGCGGACTCAATTATAAATTATGGATTGAACAGTTATGGACTGACATTTAAGACACAATTGGATAGAATAAAAAAATTACAAATTAGACTACTTAAATATTTAGTTAGCAAAAAAGTAAAATTAAAATGTAAACATGATTATGAACAATTATTTCAATTTTGTAAAATATTACCCGTACATGCAAAAGTAAACTACCTCATAGCTTTAGAACAGTGTGAGACAAATAAATTCAAGGAATCTTTTAAGCATAAATATTGTACTAAACATAGTGAGAAAGGAAAATATGTGATACCAAGGGTAAAAAATTATTACGGTAAGAGAACAAGAAAGTACTTAACTCCATTAATATATAATAAATTGGATTGTATACGACTAAGACATAAAGAATGTAGTAAGTTAACAATAAAAAAAAGACTAAAGGAAGCATTGTTGTAAAATGATATTCCATGTACTGTATGTATTATAGTGATGTACTGTATTATAGTGATGTGTGCCAGCAGTAAAGAAAAAAAAAAAAAAAAAACCTACTAATAGTAAATTGTACACGTGTATAAAGCGTCCACCTAATATCCGTGATTCTAAATCCATCCCAATCTTTAAAAGACTCGTAAGGGAGCACTACCTTTCCTCATCTTGTTCAAATTAGTATATAGGTATGTATAATATGTTTATTTGTAATATACTCTAATATGTGTATTATTTGATGTGTATCTATCATATGTATGTATAGGTTTATGTATTTTATTGTGATCTATTTATTTAATACATTTCATGTCATGTTACGCACAGTGTCTCTGTTTTTACCGTTTTTCCTGTCGAAGGACTGCAGGAAGAGATTCCTTCGGGAATATGTAGTACCTATGTACCTCCAAAATATTTATATATGTGTTCTCCTGTGTACTGTCTGTGTGTTGTGCATAACTAGATAAATAAATAAATAAATAAAGATGAAAATTAAGAGCGCTATTTTGCCAACAAATGAACAGTTTGGCAATGTTTAGAATTAAGTAACATGCATGTATCTTTAGCTGAATAAATAAATAAAAAAAAATAAAAAAAATTAATGACATTCACATTGTACAATGTAACACTCACTTTTCACTATATGTTATGAGTCCCATGTAATAGGGGGTGAGCCTATTGCCATATACCGGGCACAATTCCAGACTCCGTGCTACCACTGAGATTTTTTTAATAATTGGTAGAATAGAGCTCGTTAAAACAGTTGATGAAAAATACTTTTACATGTTACTAAAACCGCTGCGGTTCCGTCGTAACGTTGTCAGGACTTTAATCATAGAAAGTATTAGAAAGCGCTACCATCTGCCACGTCACCTGTACAGCCGCCATTTCTCGATATACATGATCAGTATCATCATCATCATCATCAACAGTCTATAAAAGCCCACTGCTGAGCAAAGCCTCTTCTCACACGGAGAACGGGACGCACCTGTGACTCCTCTGGTGTTGCGCATGTCCATGGGCGGCGCTGATCGCTTACCATCAGGTGATCCGTCTGCTCGTTTGCCTCCTATTCCATAAAAAAAAGAAGGTTTGAGCATTAATTACCACGCTTGCTCAATACGGATTGGCGATTCCAAACTTAATTAGAAATAATAAGTCCAGGTTTCCTCACGATTTTTTCCTTCACCGTTTGTCAATGGTGTCGAAATAATCTTAGAAAGTAGGTACATATAAATCGGAAAAAGTCACATTGGTTCTTGCCGTTGGTAGGTTTCGAACCCGCACCCTCGTGCATGAGAAGCGGGCGTCTTAAACCTCCGGGCCACCACGACACAAGAATTTGTCGTGACAGAACTACACACAGCGCGACTAAAAATTGATAAGCGTTTGAGTATTTGGACTTATTAGAATATTTTTTATTTATAAAATATAAACAATAGGGTACTTTCCTAAATTTTATTTTAATGTCCGTCTGGTAGATTCATTTAAAACATTAGACACGTATTTTTTCTTTAAATACTTTCGACGGTATATTTATTTATTTATTTATATTCATTTGAAATATCGTGTGACGTCACAGCGTGTCACATTTTGTAGCGCGTTATGACGTAACGTCCTCCCACTCCTAAACTTAGCGTCATTTTATCTAAGTATTGCAACTTAATAAGAGAAATTAAAAAAATACGAATCTAATATTTTTTCATTATCTAACTGACGGACTAAAGTAATTAGATTTTTAATTTTGAGAGCCTGGAAACTAAGTACAAAATTCAATAATATTTATTTATTTATATTATAGGTACCATAATCCGCTTGGTGATTACAAAAAATAATCCACTTAGCGGTACAGATGGAGATCGCAGTCGCAAAAGCGTCAAAAGTATCCGTAAGCGTGTAAAACCTATGCATATAGGTACCTACTTTTTTTTAGGGGGAAAAGTCATCGAATGACTGCTCCCGCCTCATCGAGGCGGGAGGGAGTGTCAGACTCTTATTGACTAAAAACCACCCCGTTCCTTCTCCTGCACGTCGAGTCGAAGCCCCGGTTACCAGTTAGGTTCTCCGCGACATATAGGTACCTACTTACATCACATTTTCACCAGTAAATTCATTCATCAACGAAAATAAATGAAAAATTAATTGGAACAAGTATCGGATAAAACGGTGGTATGTTCTTTGGTACCTAGTTATTGCTTATATACCGAGTGAGACTGGGTAGAACACGTTTCTCAGTATTTACCGAAGCAACATTTTCTTGTAAACGAAGTAAAATTTAACGTTCCTTAATACGTTAACCGCCGGAAGCGGAGGATTTGCCTTCAGCAGTTTTCTGTCGGCAGTCAAAGGCTTAAATATAAAGGACAATGTTAACTGCTATAAAAAGAAATTCTTGCATAGAGCCAAATTTCACACTTTGTGCATTGTGCCTTGTTCTCATGAGCCCCTCATTACTGGCGTGCTATTCGTCGGGGCAGCACTATGATTGGCAGACCACAAAAGTAAAGTTTCCCCTTGTTGGTAACTACTTCGCAACAGAAAAAAATTCCAAAGTAAAAAAAATTAAAGACATCGTAGACAAGTATAAAGAAATGGGTTTACATGGATTTCCTCCATCTGACAAAGTTGTTAAAAAATGGAGGGACTGGTACAAAGATTACAAGAACAAAACTAAAAACGCTGACTTCTTCAACAAGAAGAACAGAGACAGGCTTAAGGCAGAGCGAGATGCTGAAGGCGACTGGCCTGGAGCACTTCAATGGTTAGGTATACTATCTTTGTACCTATATTGCGTAATATTAGAAAACTGAACAGGTTAAGTCTCCTCTAAAATAGAAGATCTGCATAACCGCGAGATGACTTTCCGCGAAGCCGAAATTTACACTCTGTCTCTTTCTAGAGGCCGATGTGCAATGTTTATCGCCGGTAGTTATGGCGTTATTTCATCACCTCTTTTAATAATTATTTTTATGTTTTCACTTGCTACACAGATCTTGGCGAAGGTCTCGGTGGAACTCCAGTCCCACCATGGGCGTACGTTCTGAAAAACTCCGGCTTACCTCAGGCTTGTATGCAACCTATTCAAAGGGAAAACAAATGTTTCGACCCGTCCATGAGTAATCAGAAAAAAGGAGGGTTAGTTTTGCTTTTACATAAATTCATTAATCATACTTGATGACATACACGACACCTCCTGACTCCTGAAGCACGAAGGTATTAACTTGCTTCATGGTACTAACAAACGACTAGCTACTACCCAGCCGTCGCGGAGGACACTCTGGGCGTCTGGGATCGCAAAACAATATCATGCACGTAAGCACGGGCCTGTGAATGGCGAGCATGGGCAGCTCGCCGCCCTAGACCCTTATAACTACACCCATACCGGCGTATGTATACAACCGTACGGCGCATCGCGATCCGCGCGCCTCAAAGAGCCATCAGGCCACCACAGGCCGGTGCCCAATGTCGCGGAGAACCTAACGGGTAACCGGGGCTCCGACTCGACGTGCAGGAGAAGGAACGGGGTGGTTTTTAGTCAATAAGAGTCTGACACTCCCTCCCGCCTCACTCAGGCGGGAGCAGGCATTCGATGAGTTTCCCCGCTTAAAAAAAAGGCCGGTGCCCAATAGGGCTGATGCCGATACAGACCCGCGGAGAATGTAAAAGGTTACCGGGGCTCCGGCTCGAAGTGCAGGAGTAGGAACGGGGTGATTTTTAGTCAGTAAGAGACTGAAACTACCTCCTTTCGAAGTTATTCGACGATTTACCCCCTTAACATCAAAAATAGATACTCCCGCTCAGTTTCATTCCTTCTGCTTGGATCCTTTTGATATCCTTTTGATCAAAAGGAACCAAGCAGATATACATATAATAAAATCGTCGATATACATATAAAAGTCAAAACTGTACATTGAATATTTTTGTAAAAAGAATAATTGAGGCGACTACAATCAATCCGAAGCCAAAAATTTGGTTTTTAGAATTTTTATCTGTTTGTCTGTATGTATGTCCGGGATAATCTCCAAAAGGACTACATGGATTTATTTAAAATTTTCATGAATATTACTAACAGGTCGGGTCAACGTATAGGCTACATATTATCACGCTATCATAGACGGGGGAGGAGCTGTGAATCATAATTCCACTCAAAGTCGCGGGCAACAGCTAGGCTGTTGCCCGCGACTTTGGTAGGCTAGGGTAGGCTATCATATTTTGTTATGGGCTTGTGGCAAAGAATTCTTACGTATCAGTGGGTCGGTAAATTTGATAACTGACATGTACTGACGTACATATTACATGAGACTCATAACATAAATACTGAAAAGTGGGTGATACATTGTACAGTGGCATTAAGTGCCGTAACGTGCACCTGTGACTACCCCTTCAAAGATAAAAAGCGAGACGTTATGGTATGTTTACCTTTTGCTTTTTAGTTTATAACCAATAGTTTGTTTTTAATTCTTCGTTTTTGAAAACGACTTCTTATAACAACTTGTTCTATTGTTTTTTTTTTATGGCATAAGCCGGTAAACGAGCGGACGGATCACCTGATGGTAAGCAATCGGCGTCGCCCATGAACACCTGGAACACCAAAGGCGTTACAAGTGCGTCACCGGCTTTTTGGGGATTAGGAGTTTGAGGATCGTTGGGGATTCAGGGATTGGGGAGATTGGGGAAGGGGAAGGTAATTGGGCCTCCGGTAACCTCACTCACACGACGAAACACAACGCAAGCATTGGTTCACGTCGGTTTTCTGTGAGGCCGTGGTATCACTCCGGTCGAGCCGGCCCATTCGTGCCGAAGCATGGCTCTCCCACACTTGTTGTGTTGTTTCCATAAAAACACGGGTATGTGAGTTTGAATGACCTAAATATGTGAGTTTGTGTGTATATTTGTCACATCAAAACGGCTGAAGGGACCGGGATGAAAATTTGAAGATAGGGTATGGTTTGGAGTAACACATAGGCTACTTTTTACCCCGGGGAACGCGGGTGAAGCCGCTGGCAGAAGCTAGTCATGAATAATTTCTGTGACTTGTAGCACTTTGTTGGAAAGGCTGTTATTTATTTTATTTTCAGCCATGATCGTCCCACTGTAGGGCAAAGGCCTCCCGACCCTCCTTCCACTTCTCTTTATGTAAAGTATTTTGCGATCAATCCTTGTCATAGATATCTAATTCGTCCCGCAATCTCCTTTTGGGCCTGCCGCAACGTCTACTGACGTTGATGTTAATGAAAGCTAATTTTTTTTTTTTAATAAAACAAAGTAGGTACAAAAAATTGATTAAGATTTTCCTGCACTAAAAACCTATTTAGTAGAATGACTGAACCAATATTCGCTTTTTATTAATGAATTTCTTCTGTTATTTTTAGGTTTGGGTATCATCCATACAGAGGAACATGTGTTTTCTACGAAAGTTACTCATGTCAATACAATATTAATTTTTTCCACAGCAAGGAATACTGTGACGAATATTGTTCTTACGCTAGGCCAGCATCATTCTGTAATATGGCCAACAATGTCCCTATAGACTATACTTACATTTATGACCAGTAATAAAAATTACAATAGTGTCTTCTCATGTCTGTTTTTATTTAATTCACCCATTTTAATGTTAGGCTACCGATTTCCGATATTATCTCACTTGCATTGGAATGTGTGAACTACACGATTGGCGCGGTCGGTGGTTGGGCAGCTGGCTGATTTAGATTTTTATAAAAACAATATGTGATTAATTAATTAATCACATGTTGCTATTGAGGGCGTATCAACGCCGCTGCATAGAGCTTCTTAAAAATAGAACAATAGTTGCTAATACACCTATGGTCAAATGTTAGTACCTATGTCCTAAAGTCATTTCAATTTGAAGTCAATTCAATTGTTTGACCTGATACCTGCCGCATTTTTTCGCCATCGACCCTCACGACAGAATATACATCCCCACCATATAGATGGTTGGCAGGCCACAACTGTGCGCTTCTCAAACCTTCAAGAAAAGAGCGTATTCCTTTTTATAAGGCCGGCAACGCACCTGTAACTCCTTTGGTGTTGCATCCATGTCCATGGGCGGCGATGATCGCTTACCATCAGGTGATCCGTCTGCTCGATTGCCTCCTATTCCATAAAAAAGTATTATTTATAATTTAAGGATATTGTACAACATTTTTATATTATTATCTTTTTAGATGTCCTTTCTACCTATTATTAGAACCAAGTTTGATACCAGAATTATCTTATAATTATTTTACAATTAAGTGAGTTACGATCATAACTCTGAAACCACTGACGTTTGACCATTACCGCTGCACTTATTATACCCTTTGCCTAAGAAACAAATCACTTAAGTCAAACCAGTACGTTATCATTTATTGATGTTTTTGTAGTTGTATCGGGAATTTTTCACTAAAACCAAAAATGTTGAATGAGTTAGTCACTTTCGGACTCGGGACTTCAGGGCTATTTTTGTTGGAAATTAGTTGTATTATCACCTCCCGATAGGAATACATCGAGTTACAGGTCACCCTGCATAGAAACGTTTTTTTCGTAGGTGTTTCCTCCTTTGGTATTGAAGGTGTCCATGTCACGTATGCGCTGATCGCTTACCATCAGGTTATCCATGTGCTCATTTGCCTCCTATTCCATAAAAAAAATACATTTTTGTCTGTTATTAACTATGACACAAATGACAGTGACATTAAGATCCATACGTCATGTTATTGGCAGCTGTCAATTCGTTGTGTACAGTCAGCCAAACACTACAGCACTGTTGAACAGGCATTTACAAATTACAATAATTTTCAGTTGTAATACGGATATGTAATATTCATTTGGATTCGAATATATAATGAAGCCATTAAATAGTTATACATAATTTGAAACTGTTGGCGTAACACAATTTTCATTCTTTTCGAATAACGTTTCTTTCCGTTGAAATTGTAGGTGTATACAATTAACAATACATTGTGATGTTTGGGAAAAATCTAAGTAAAATTAGTGTTTTTATTGCACCACACGTGCAGTAGTTTATTCCTTATGAAATAGATATTTGGTGATATTAGTGATAATGAATACGCGAGTGTTGTCCGTGTTGATGTGGAAACATGCAATGGTTAGGAAACGAAGGTTTATCCAGACAGCTGTAGAATTTGCGTCACCTCTCATGTTTTTCTTATTGTTATTTGCTTTCAAAAATCAACTGATACGAAAGCCTTCTGCAGAACAAAGAGACCCAGTGGCCAACACGGTGAGTTAGAATTTATGCTAGCCTAATTATACTAAAAATTTATATGCAAGATTACTTCCAATGAAATCCTGCATAATAAACTAAAAAGCGAAGCTGATTAGATGATGCACAGTAAAACTTTTCGAAAACTTTACTTTTAAATCTAAAAAATATATTTTACATTTACCTAATTTGCATTATTTTTTAATTAATGATCTGTTTTCAATTTAATTTTAAAAGAATTTTCTTCCTTACCAGACAAATTATATTCTTAGCTGTCTATGGTTTTGTTTTTTATCTCATCTTACATATTTTGTAAAGTAGTTCATTAATGATTACCTCATTAGCCGAGTGGTCGCAAGTGTGACTACCGGGCAAGGGGTCTCAGGTTCGATTCCTGGGTCAAGCTAAGTATTAATGGATTTTTAAAAATAAAACTCAGTAGTAGGACAGTGTCAGAAAATGTGCCCTGTATATGTCAATAAGTTCACCCCCTATTACATGAGAGTCCTAACATAAATAATGAAAAGTGGGTGTTACACTGTACAATAGCTTTAAATGCTCTAATATGCACCTCTAGCTTTCGGGGATAAAAGGAGTAATGTTATATTATTTTTAATGACTGCATATGAATTGTAGTAATTAGAATTTGTCATAGTCAATAACTAAACAGCTGAAGAGTTTATTTGTTGGAATGCGCTTGTCTCTGGAACTACAGGTTCCAATTTATTAATTCTTTTCAATTGACTTCAAAAAAAGGAGAATGTTCTCAATTCGACTGTATGTTTTTTCTTTTTTTATGTTGGTTTTGTTAGATAGTCCATTTATTGGGAAAGGTTATAGGCCATAAAACATCACAATACACGCTAACCAGCGGGTGAAATTGCATGGAAGTACCTCTAGTTACTTGGTTTTAAATACAATAGTCGCCCAATACTTTGTATCTGAGAGCCATTGTTACCGGTTTAAACAAGTAGTTACACAGGAATAAACTACTTGTCTAAGGCACTCTAAGAATCAGTTCTTATTTTAGACTAAGAGTTTTTCAAATAACAGTAATAATTACACAAATCACACTAATATTATAAATGTGAAAGTTTGTTTATTCGGATGTTTGTCCGTCGATCACATTGAAACTACTGAATGGATTTTGATGAAATTTAGTATATAAGCCGTACCCTATAGACTACTCCGGCGATAGGACTTTTTATCCCATGCTATGAAATACTCCCATGGTATAGAACAAGAATCATATTCAATGTGGATGAAGTCGCAGGCAACAGCTGGTTGTTTGTTTGTAGTATGTACATATACCTACTTAAGTAAAAAAAAATATCCAAATGGGTCATTGTCTCGATATTTGAATGATAAATTGATAATTTCTAATAATGCTGTGTGAATGGTTATATAATGACTAAACATAATTGTCCATACAAGGTGTTGTGAGAATACTCGGGATCATATCACAGAAATCATAAATGTTCAATTTAGGAATGCAGAAGTTGTGGCGAGCTTGTCCCAAAAAACAAATAACACTTATATACTTATGTTATATATCTTATATTTTATACTATTATATAGCGGAAGAGTTTGTTTTTTTGTTTGTTTGTTTGAACGCGCTAATCTCCGTAACTACAAGTCTGAATTGAATAATTCTTTTTGTGTTGGATAGCGCATTTATCGAGGCTATAGGATAGCCTATAGCCTCGATAAATGCGCTTAAAAGATCACGCTACGACCAATAGGAGCTGAGCAGAGCGTGCGAAACCGCGCGGAAGTAGCTAGTTATTATATAAAGCTGAAGAGTTTGTTTGTTTGTTTGTTTGAACGCGGTAATCTCAGGAACTACTGCTCCGATTTAGAAAATTATTTTTGTGTTGGATAGTTCATTTATTGAGGAAGGCTATAAGCTATAAAACATCACGCTACGACCAATAGGAGCCAACCAGAGCGGGTGAGACGGCGCGGAAGAAGCTAGTAAACAATATAACTAATGCCCAATGACATTTGACAGTTGGTGACAGCGAGGCTCTCAAGGAGATTAGCAACATCTTATCTCTTAAGTTTATTATACTTAATGCTACCGTCACCATCAAAGTCCAAGGCCAGCTCATTTCTATAACTTGTTAGTGTCTTCTGATATTTTAATTATAATTAATGCCCAATTTACATTTAAACGTCTTTAGCATTATTGGACTTGCTATTCAAAAAACATCTTTATTTGCTCTACTTAAGCCAAGGACCTAGACGATCGATATCATCCCCTCTTAACTTGGCGCCAGCTTGTCTCGCTTTATCCATGCATTGGATGTTTGGCGCTCAGCCAGCAAGGCTATGTAGGTAAAGGGGACTTCCTAATATGTAGCATTCTTACCCTAGTTGTATCTAAAATGAGTACTATAAAAAATAAGTATATGGCATTTTCTCCCAGTTCGTTGATTCCATGTATGATCTGTAGGTACCCATATGAAGTCAAAGTCAAAATTTATTTCAATTAGACCAGAAAGGCACTTTTGAACGTCAACAAAAAATTAAAAGTGATGATATTTGCTCATTCCAAGGAGTAGATTCCTATAGAGAAAAACGAGCAAGAAACTCCATAGGCTACTCTTTTTCAATCATGTTCACAATACAATTCTCTAATTACATAGTTTTGAGTTTTGTTGTTTGGATTGTGCGAGAACAATGTAACACTAAAATCCAGTCAAAGAGATCGACCATCCAATAAAACCTGCAATATCTGCTATACTTCTCGCTATTATGAAACTGTCCTAAACATGCCATAATATCAAATCCCTTAACACTCACGCCTAGGAATGTTTCAGTCGAAATCACTTAGATTATTTTATTTTTTATAGGTACCTATATTCAGTGCAAATAAGAATTTTAGGAAAATAATAATGGTTCCGAAAAACAAATTAATCTCCAGCGATCTGTGGCCGACTATAAAAATGGATCTTCGAATAACAAAACTAAACTTCCGAATAGAATATTGAACCTCTGACAAAATAAGTTACCGACAACAGAGGTTTTAGGTTAGGTTAGGTTAGTATTGTAGCAATAAACAGTCGTATAAAGTATTCGGAAAGTTAGTATTTTAGGCAGTAGATTTAATATTTTCAGTAAGTATAATTCTTCTTTCCTTGTCGGAGCAGTTCGGACAAAAGTAGTCGGAAAGTTGGTATTTTAGGCAGTAGATTTAATATTTTCAGTAAGGATAATTCTTCTTTCCTTGCCGGAGCAGTTTGGACAAAAGTAGTCGGAAAGTTAGTATTTTAGGCAGTAGATTTAATATTTTCAGTAAGGACAAATATTCTTTTCTTGTCGGAGCTTTTATTACTACCCATTATTTTATACTACTTAGTTTCTGCCAGCGGTTTCACCCACCTTCTCGTGGGATGAATGAGTTATTTCCAGATCGTAATCTACCTCTGCTTCAAATTTCATCCGAATTCCTTCAGCCGTTTTGACGTGATTGAATGAGAAACATACACACAAACTTTAGCAATTATAGTTTTAGTAAAATTATAAACGTGTTAACTTCTTCTGACACATCCAGTATTATTTATCTTTTAGGTACTTACTTTTAAATGTTATTAAACGATGTTTTTATTCAAGATATTTTTATTTAACATATTAAAATCGTTGTTGTTTCTCTTTTCACAGGAAGTAGTGCCTATGACAGATTTCCCGGCTCCCCGATGGATCTTGTTCTACCCTGACACACCGCTCACCGAAACACTAATGGATGAAGTGGGCCTCAAACTTAAAATGAAGAAGCTTAACAAGTTTCCTGGTAAGAATATGATAATTCGGTAATAAGTAACCTATATGTTATTGCAGACCATAGTCTATCTCTGTTCCCAATTTCATCCCGATCTCTGCAGCAGTTTTGAAGTGATGGTGTAACAAACGTACACACAAAGTTTCGCATTTAGAAGAAGATTGTTGCATAATACAAATGCGTGGTCTGGAGCCATAACAAGGAATCATGTCGACTATGAATACGTTGAAAGTATACAATCACTGTTTATAAATTAACATAATGTATTTTCGATGCAGTCATTGTATTTTTAGACAACTAAAGCAATACCGTCCAAACAATCATGACTGCACTACACAATTGGTCTTAGTGCGATGACTGACTGACCGACTGATGCTATTTTGATTTATTTTCTTACTTTTTTTTAACATAATACCTATAAGGCGTAGGAGGTCGAGGGTGGTACTACTTAAAATGATGACGTCAATAACGTAGACGTCACATTGTTTGAGGAACTGGTTATTCTCTAAGGAATCCTCGTCTGTCGTCTCTCTTGTATTTCTACATCGTAATCAACCAAACACTAAACAATTAAATAATTTATAAACTAATTTCAAACGTAAAAAATATTTCAAATATTTTTTACGTTTCGTATTACGTATCGACTGCACGGTTGGTGCGGTGGCTGGGCAACCGGCTGCCGTGCAACGTGTCGCGGGTTCGATTCCCGCGACCGGACCAACACTTTGTGTAATCCACAAATTGTTGTTTCGGGTCTGGGTGTCATTGTGTATGTGAACTTGTATGTTTGTAAACGCACCCACGACACAGGAGAAAATTCTAATGTAGGGCAACGTTTAAAAAAATAATTCATTTTTCCGCCGCTATATAAAATGAAAGCAATGCAAAAGCAACAATGATGCGTTTCCCTTCATACAATCAGCGCCTCCATTGACAACCGCAGTATTAGAGGTACAAGTGTCTTACCGGCCTTTTAGGAGATGATGGAGCAATTGACCTCCGATAGCCTCACTTACGGCGAAACATAAATCATTAAGTTTATTCTCTTCATGCAATGTACCATAACAATGTTTTTTTCTACAGATTACACCGTAAGAGGATACTTTCCCGCTACAAATAAAAGTCTTATCAATGAATTCGCGTCTAAAATGAGGTTTAAAGAAGCTATCGTTATTTTTCAAGTAAGTTGTTTTTTATTCATTTAGTATGCCATGCCTTTTGGCCACTTCACATTTATATGCGACACAGCACATAGATAAATGATAAAAGGAATATAATAAATAGTTACTGAGAATACTCGAAAGTCAAAAATACCCAATAAATATGCAAGGGTCGTTAATCAAACTTGAAATCTCTTCAACGAGCCTAATTAGGTAGCGAGTTTACTTATGGAACCCATACAAGAAATGTGTCGCGGAGAACCTAACGGGTTACCGGGGCTCCGGCTCGACGTGCAGGAGAAGGAACGGGGTGGTTTTTAGTCAGTAAGAGTCTGACACTCCCTCCCGCCTCACCCAGGCGGGAGCAGTCATTCGATGATTTTCCCCCTTAAAAGAAAAATACAAGAAATGTATTGTAGCAATAAATGTATAATTATAAGCAATGTGTTGTCCAATCAGAAAATGTCCGGTGACACATGGCCAGACAGACTGAACTACACGATACGAATAAAGGACGACTTCGGGATCAACTCGTACGAGAGCCTCGATGCCAATCCTGGACCACACAGAATGTTCGGTAAGACGTCGTCTTTGATATATACATATATGACATATGTGTTACACTTTATAACCGAATTCAAATTAGTAATACATTAAATATATTTTCCACTAATCAAGCCATTTTGTTTGACATCCATAATAGAAGTTATTGTGAAAATAGAATAGATTCTAATGTTTGAAGATTAATCAGAATCAGGCCAATCTGTCGCTAGGAAGGGGATAAAATTCCAAGTACTTTTGACTGCAAACATACAAACGGCACAGGTTAGATAAAACCTTTTCAAAACAAGTTGTAAGTTTAACATATCTAAATTCTACTAGCTTCTGCCCGCGACTTCGTACGCGCAATCTCGTTTTCACCCGTTCCCGTAGCATTTTCAGGACTTTTTTTCTGTCATAAGAACCTTCTCCTGACAATAATAAACACAAGAAAAAAAATCAGCCAAATCAGTGTAGCCGTTCTCAAGTTATGGCGTGACAACGGGAAACGGGTTTCATTTTTATACATATTCTAGTCAGTAATGCTACACCGTGCAATGTGGAAATGAGGTATTTGAATCACTGCTCGGTCGTCTCCAAAAATGAATATTTGTAGGTCTGTAGGTCGGTTAAGCTTATGACGTACAATAGAGATTAGTTTTTTTTATGGCATAAGCCGGTAAACGAGCAGACGGATCACCTGATGGTAAGCCATCGGCGTCGCTCATGGACCCCTTGGAACACCAGAGGCGTTACAAGTGCGTTACCGGCCTTTTCGGGATTAGGATTTTGAGGATCGTTGGGGATTTAGGGATTGGGGAGATTGGGGAAGGGGAGGGTAATTGGGCCTCACTCACACGACGAAACACAACGCAAGTTGCTTCACGTCGGTTTTCTGTGAGGCCGTGGTATCACTCCGGTCGAGCCGGCCCATTCTTGCCGAAACATGGCTCTCCCACACTTAAAAGTTTGAAATTACTTTCAGCTTCTACCGTTTTTAAGTTAATATTCCTCTTAGCGAATATGTTTTTATCTATCCCATTCCCAGCCCTGTATAGCTTCACACACATTAATATACTAAAAAATACACATTTATTATATCTGTGTATTTTCATTATTTTATATTCTCTAGGTATAAAATACGAGACGTTCATGCGTATCCAGTGGGCGATCGACACGAGCTACCTCAAACTGCTGACCAGCACTGAAGTTACTCAGGTAATCCTATATTAACATATATCTATCTATACAGGGTGTGAACGGATCTCGCCTGGTGGTAACCGATGATGCGGTCTACGGTGGATCTCGTTATCCCATAAGCAACCTATTCACGCGGGCCCAAAGACACCCGGGTTATACCCTTCAGGAAACACATACATGGCAAAGAAAAACGAACAGACAGATCACCTGATGTTAAGTAATTGGCGCCGCCCATAGACACCTGAAACACCAAGACGTCACAAGTGCGTTACCGGCCTTTTGGGAACTGAGAATTTGAGATTGGGGAGACTGGGGAGGTAATTATGCCTCCGGTGACCTCACTCACACGACGAAATGCAATCTTGCAATCATTGTTTCACGTCGGTATTCTGTGAGCTTAACTTAACCCAGTCATTAACAATTATTTTCGGACTAAATCGTTACTACGGAACAGTTAAGTCTCTGTTTAATTGTTTCTAAGACCGGCAGATTATCTGTTAGTAATTGGTTGCTACTGCCAACACAAGTATTCAAATCGTCAACCTACATGACAAAAAAATCGATATCATAATTGAATCGTGGCTATAAAAGTTTGTATAACTTTACCAAGTCATAATAGTGATGATGATACGGTATGAAAATTAAAAAATGAATTAGTCCGTCAGTTAGGTAATGAAAAATATTAGACACATATTTTTTATTTTGTCGTATAATAAAATGATACTTAGATAAAACGAATCAAAGTTTAGGAGTGGGGGCTAAAACGTCATTTCTACGTATAAGATGTACATAGAAGTGACGTCACGCGACATTTCAAGTCAATATATCATCGAAAGTATTCGTTTCTGTAAAAAAAATCCAATTTTTAAAATAATCTACCAGACGGACATTAAAATAAAAATTAGTCATCTACCTTATTATGTACTTTCTAAGTTTATTTAGACACCACTGACGTACGCTGAAGGGAAACTTCGGTAGGAAACCTAGACATTCATTTTAAAGTTTGAAATCGGTCGTTGGTGCGTTTGTCTGCCAAGTCAAAAGGAAAATGAGCCAAGCTACAACCACATACCATGTCAACATAATTATTTTTGTTGGCTTATGCTGCTATCAGTAAAATTCATGTTATTTAGAAAATGAAAGCTGTACAATTAACAAAGGAAATAAAACGATCCTAATTAATGTACATAATTTTGCATCGAATAAATAATATGAATAATTATGTAGGTGAATGTTATAGTGAAAGAGATTTATGTTTAACTAGCATCTACCCGCGGTTTCGCCTGCGTTCCCGTGGTATAAAAAGTAGCCTATCTGTTATTCCAGACTATGATCTAACCCCGTTCCAAATTTCATCCCGATCGCTTCAGCCGTTAGCAAAAGACATACACACAAACACAAACTTTTGCATTTATAATATTAGTAAGATGACGAACTCAAATTCGCTGTACGACGTTCGCTACGTTTTGTTCTGTCTATGAACCCCTATCGGGGCTCGAAACTAGTCGAGCATCCTCGTACGTAAATAAGCAGTTATATAAACTTGTAGACATAAGTGAATTTATGAATCTTCTGGTCACAATCACAAATGTATTAATCTTATTGTTACAAAAACACGAACTCTGATACTTATAGTGGTCTGAAAAACGTATTAATTTAGTCGAACGTCTCCTTATTATGCCTAAAATAACAGACGGAAATGCAACTTAGACATAACATCTGGATGTACTATTCTCTATACAAAAACCGGCAAAGCCAAATAAATTCGCTAGAAAATCAAAATAACCCTATGAACAATGGCCTCACATTTCAATCGTGGAGAAAACAATGCCTATTGTGTCCTGACAGGATATGGTCACAGGCCACTAGTATGACAAATCACCATGCAATTATCTTATCATTCATGGCTACTGCCAGATAATCAGATAACAACTTAAACACCACTAGTCACACTATACAAGGCAAATGAATTCCTATAGGCAATGAAATAAAAACTGTTTTTGAATATAACTACGAAGTTGTATGTACATGAATTGTAGTATCAACATAAATAATGTAAATATTATTGTACTTAGCGTTTATAATTTACATTGTTCGTGTTATCGCAATTAATGTTGTAAAATGGTAACTGTGGTTTACCAGTATGCCGTATGCTTAATTTCGTCGAAAACGGTTCAGTAGTTTTTACGTTAGTGAGTAGCACGTCACATAGAGGTAGATACACTTATTTATATGTAGGAAGACACACCCTCCTGCCTTACCCAGGCGGGAGAAGTCATTAGATGATTATGATGAAGGGGGAACCCTAAAAAAAAAAAGTCTATTTAATTATTAATTATGAGTAGAAGCCTGTCTATAATTAGTATTTTATTGGTAATGTGTAGGTGTCTAGTAGTTTTTCCTTGCAATTGAATAAATATCTTATTAATAAAATCAAATCATTGATTTCTATATCATTGTTTATGACGAACCAGACAGGAAGGAAGCGTACTGGGAGCTTTTCCACAATCACATACATTAAGATAATATAATATACACAAGAATTGAGTAATAACTGGACCTCTATCTTGTCCAAATAACCACCAATACTACTAATACTACAAATGCGAATCTTTGTATGTTTATTTGTTACTCCTTCATGTCAAAACGGCTGAAGCGATCGGGATCAAATTGGAACAGGGGTAGATTTTTTTTATGGCATAAGCCGGTAAAAGTGAAGACGGATCACCTGATGGTAAGCAATCGGCGCTGCCCATGGACACCTTGAACACCGAAGCGTTACAAGTGCGTTACCGGCCTTTTGGGGATTAGGAGTTTAAGGATTGTTGGGGATTCGGGGATTGGGGAGATTGGGGAAGGGGGGAGGGAGCTGGGCCTCCGGTAACCTCACTCACACGACGAAACACAACGCAAGCGTTGCTTCAAGTCGGTTTTCTATGAGGCCGTGGTATCACACTGGTCGAGCCGGCCCATTCGTACCGAAGCATTGCTCTCCCACACTTAAATTACAGTCTGGGATAACACATAGGTTACTTTCTTCGCACAGAAGCTGGTTTTAAATGAACATGAACATATTATAAAATTTAAATAATGATTGGACGAATGCCTTGTATTTTATTGGCGACATCTATACTATTGCTCTCGTTCACGTTACGCAACTAGAAACTGCAATTATTTCTCAACTACATTTTGTCACTGAACGACCTTTAAACTGTTGGTTACTTGTTTAATCGCAATGAGTTGTAAATGAGAAAGCTTTGTGTCTTATCACTATTAAGGCAAGCAAGTGATTTTTTTTAAGGGGAGAAAATCATCGAATGACTGCTCCCGCCTGGGTGAGGCGGAAGGGAGTGTCAGACTCTTACTGACTAAAAACCACCCCGTTCCTTCTCCTGCACGTCGAGTCGGAACCCCGGTTACCCGTTATGTTCTCCGCGACAAGTGATCAGTATATGGATTCCTTTTCTTAGGGGGGAAATCATCCAATGACTTCTCCAGCCTTGAGAGAGGCGAGCGAATTTCAGACTCTTATAGACTAAAAACGTTTCTACTCTGACTGGAGCCACTGACACACACACGGTTATGTCTTCCGCGGCTCCGTATCCCTGACTCCTGTATTAAATCCGCCGAGGGAACTGAACACTATTTCGTTTCTTTCTCCTCTTGTCGGCGCGTAAATATGGCCATCGACCATAGAGGCGGCGACGCGCGGTACGGGGGTATAAAAACCCACGGCCGCGCGAGCGCCGCGCTTCTTCTTCATCGACACACGCCAGCCATAGCATTCGGGCATTTCTTTGTATCGGTGCGAGCCGGTCTTGATTCTGATATGTAGAAATTAAACCTATTAATTGTGCAGTCTTCTGTTTTAATTTAAAATAACCCGACAGAACTACGACACCTCTAAAAATGTAACATAACATAACATCACGCCTTTTATCCTCGTAGGGGTAGGCAGAGGTGCACACAAAAGTAACACCCACTTTTCACTATTTATGTTATGAGTCCCATGTAATAGGGGGTGAGCCTATTGCCATATACCGGGCACATTTCCAGACTCCGTGCTACTATTGAGATTTTTTTTAAAACCCAGTAATACTTTCCCCAGTAATAGAGTATACGGTTGGGAGATACGGTAGTGGTATTAGAAGTAAAAACGGAAGGAGATTGGTTAACTTTGGAATCGAAAATAAACTTAGTATTCTGAACAGCTTCTATAAAAAGAAAAAGAACAAGAAATGGACGTGGACTTCCCCAAATGGACTCTTCAAAAACGAAATCGACTATGTTACTAATAAACCTAAACTTTTTATAAATCTTGAAATTTTACATAATTTTAACTTCAATTCAGATCACAAAATGGTTCGTGCTACGTTTCGAGGAACTCGTACTAAGAAAAGTCGAAGGCTGCACACTAGACCGATACCCTATATAGACCGTAAAAATAATGAAGACCTAATAAACAGTATAAAGAAAATGCTCGAAAGTGAAGGCAAAGAATACAACAAGCCAATTGAAACGAAATACTGCGATTTTGTGAATACTCTCAAAAAAGAAACCCGGAAAGTGCATACAAACAATAAACTCACCCTATCCGCCGAAACATTACAATTACTCAATGAAAGGAAATTACTTTTGCAAAGCAAGACAAACAAAATAATACGGACAAAGATTGCAGAAATAACTAAAAACATCAACAAAAATATTAGGAAAGAAAGAAAACAAAAAAGAGCAATCACATTCCATTATCACATCAATAAAACAGGCGGAGTGAAGAGTGCATTCAAAGAACTAGAACCTAAAAAGAACTGGATGCCAAATATGAAGGATAAACATGGCAGGAGTACTACAAAAAGGAAAGATATATTAAATATTGCTACGGAATATTATAAAGAGCTGTATAAATGCAAAAATGAAAGACCTATTGCGACTATCGTGGAGGACACGCATGGAAATGAACCTATTCCACCCATTCTAATAGAGGAAACTGAAAGGGCTATGGTCTCATTGGCGGTGGCGCGTGCAGTGGATCGCTCGATTCCCTACAACATGGTTGAGTTGGGCGGTGCTGGTGTACGTGTCATGTTCGTGAACGGGCTCCGTCAACTGGGACTGGTCAGCTCCAGACTGTATTATTGTTCTTAAGGTTATTTTCTTTCTTGATCACTTTGACTGGATTTTGGTGTTACATTGTTCTCGCACAATCCAAACAGCAAAACTATGTAACTAGTAAATTGTATTGTGAACCTGATTGAAAAAGAGTAACCTATGGAGTTTCTTGCTCGTTCTTCTCCATAGGAATCTACACCTTGGAATGAGCAAATAGCTTCACTTTTAATATTAATTTTATTTTGACGTTCAAAAGTGCCATTCTGGCCTAATTGAAATAAATAATTTTGACTTTATGACTACACAGAAGCTAGGCAAAGCACCAGGTCTCGACCAAATCACCAACGAACTGCTGAAAATATCCATGCCAGGAATTGCCCCAAGGTTGACTAGCTTCTTCAATGAACATCGGTCATAGTTTTGTTGCACAAAGGAGCACAAGGGAGACAAGGGAAATATTAATAATTATAGGCCAATAAGCTTGATGTCTAATATATACAAGGTATTTTCTAAAATACTATTATTTAGACTAACTAACACCTTTGATGAGAACCAGCCGAAGGAGCAAGCTGGATTCAGAAGTAATTTTTCTACCATTGACCACATTCACGTCCTGCGCCAGATACTACAGAAATATAGGGAATACAACAAAACATATTACTTGGGTTTTGTGGACTTTAATAAGGCGTTTGACTCCTTAGAACATCACTACATATGGGAATCACTAGAACAACAAGGGGTCCATAAAAAGTACATACGCATCCTAAAAATCATTTATGGAAAAAGCAGAGCGCATATCAAATTAGAAAGGACAGGGGAAGAGTTTTCGATAGAAAGAGGCGTACGTCAAGGAGACCCGATCTCACCGAAGATATTCTCAGCTGTGTTGGAGTTGATCTTCAGGAGACTTGACTGGGAAAATTTCGGTATTAACGTAAACGGAGAATAACTGAGTCATTTGAGATTCGCTGACGATCTGATAATTTTCTCTGAATATCCCAGGACCCTGGAAGGAATGCTACAGCAATTGTCAGATGAAAGCGCTAATGCAGGGCTCACAATGAACATCTCAAAAACAAAAATAATGAGCAATTCCCTACAAAAACCTGCTATTACAATTGACAATCAGCAGCTGGAATATGTAAGCGAATATATTTATTTAGGCCAATTAGTATCACCGACAGAGTGTATGCAGAAGGAAATTGAAAGAAGAATAGCAAATACTTGGAAAAAATTCTGGTCACTAAGCGAAATAATGAAAAATGAAGAAATGCCTATGACAGAGAAACGAAATGTCTTCAATGTTTGTTTACTGCCATGTCTTGTATATGGATGCCAAACTTGGGCCTCAACTAAACACCAGCAGAATAAATTAAAGATATGCCAAAATGGAATCGAGAGAAGTGTACTGGGGGTAAGAAGAAAGGATAAGATACAACTTAATGAAATCAAAGAAAATACCAAGTTCGGAAATGTCCTATCAGTATATAGAACGCTGAAATGGCGTTGGACAGGACATATGCTGAGAGAGGAGAGAGAGAAATGGACCAGAATAATTACGGAATGGTACCCTAGAGACCGCAGGAGAAGTAGAGGAAGACAGTATAAACGATGGGAAGACGACTTGAAACGAGTAGCAGGGCCAGAATTACGTGTAGCAAAGGACAGAAACAAGTGGAAATCCTTAGAGGAGGCCTTTGTCGAAAGACAAGCTGTTGTAAGAGGAGAGAAACCAATTGCTGAGATAATGTTAGAGTAGTTTTTAAGTTTGTTTATTTAACTCTGTTACAACTTTGGTTACAACTGTAATTCTTGTTACTGTAACTACAGCAATAAAGGCTTATTTTATTTTATATTTTTTATTATTTTTTTATTAATACTTTCCCCGACCCGGGAATCGAACCCGAGACCGGCAGTCGCACTTGCGACCACTCGGCCAACGAGGCAGCCTCTAATAATATCTTGTGATTGATTTCTTTGCAGTGTCTAAGACAGGACGGTGTCCTCGTGGTTATATCTATTGTAAATTCTACATTATATTTCTATATTATAAAAAGATAAAACAGTAGTACTTTTTATACAATAGGCAGGTTGTAAGTTCCTTAGTCATCGCATCACCTTTTAATTATATAATAACTGGATTGATTACGCTATTATTTGTCGTGTTTGTTATGTAAAATGAAAACAAAGTAAATGGCACGTCAGTGACGTCGCGCTGGTAATGACGATGCGTGGAACATAGTATCATAATGATGTGCTTCTAAATTATACACATGGCATTCGTAGCAGTATAAGGAAAATTAAAACAAAGTACTGAATACAGATATCACAACAAAACTAGAATTAACTGTCCGACACGACCTTCGAATATTCAAGAAAATAACGTATTTTCCTACATACAAGACCACGCACTTGTGGCTCATCTGTCCATGGGCAACACCAGATATTATTTCGTGTGAGAATCAGTATCAGTCAGAGAGTAATAGGCTCACCCCCTGGGACTTTATTTTTTTTTAAGGGGGGAAAATCATCGAATGACTGCTCCCGCCTGGGTGAGGTTCGGTTCGGTTCTCCGCGACTCCGAATCGGCATCGACCCTATTGGGCCCCATCTGTGGTGGTCTGATGGCTCTTTGAGGCGCGCGCAGAACGCGACGCGCCGTACGCTCGGGTCTGTTTCTGGTCGGACGGGGAGCCACCCATGCTCGCCGTCCGCAGGCCCACGCTTACGGTGGCCGGAGATCGTCTCGCGATCCCCGACGCCCGGTGTGTCCTTCGCGATGGCTGGGTTGCGAGGAGGCAGCGCTTCGCTGCCTCACGCGTCCCGCCTCCTCCTTAGCTAGCATGACTGCTTCGCAAAAGGAGGAGACGGCATCCCAATCCCCCTCGCTCCGCATCATGGCCTGCACTAGGCCCGGACGCGAGAGGTCGCCATCGCCGATCACTTCCCTGAGGACACGGCGGTGCTCAGCCCACACAGAGCATTCCGCTACAGTATGTTCCACCGTGTCCTCAGGGCGGTCCTCGCAGTGATGACACCCAGACGTTCCCTCCCGCCCCATCAGACACAGGTACCTCCCGAAACTCCCGAAACAAAAAAAAAAAACCCCCTGGGACTCATAACATAAATAGTGAAAAGTGGGTGTCTGTACAGTGGCAAAGTGCCATAATGTGCGCCTCTGCCTACCCCATTGGGGACAAAAGACGTGATGTTATGTATAGCGAATCAGTGGCGGTTGTACGTTAAGTGCGCTCGTGCGCTGAACCACCAATTCAAAATATTTAAAAATTACAAAATATTAAGTAGCTACTTCATCATTATTTTTATAATACAATTTTAATATTTATAGTTAGAGAGATGACGACCAATATTTTTGTCTCATAGCAATACGGCCAAAACCGCCTCAAATCGATAGATACGATTATCCTGAACTCGGAAAATACCAATATCAGACGTTTGATCTGACCACAAAAACACCAGACAAAAAAAATGTCTCATAGCAATACGTCTGAAAATCTTTTTTATTAGTTTTTAGTTATTTGATGCGAACAAAACAATTTTCAGACGGAAATGTGAACGCATTAAATATTGAGACCGTTCCGAAAATGTTAACATAACGAGCCCCGATAACCCGTTAGGTTCTCCGCGACTCCGAATCGGCATAAAAAATAGCCTACATGTTCCAGACCATTATCTACCGCTGGTCCAAACATCCCGATCCCTTTAGCAGTTTTTGACGTGATTGAGTAACAAATATTCACGGCAACACACAGACTCATCAACTTTCGCATTTTTTTTTATGGCATAAGCCGGTAAACGAGCAGACGGATCACCTGATGGTAAGCAATCGGCGTCGCCCATGGACACCTGGAACACCAGAGGCGTTACAAGTGCGTTACCGGCTTTTTGGGGATTAGGAGTTTGAGGATCGTTGGGGATTTAGGGATTGGGGAGATTGGGGAAGGGGAGGGTAATTGGGCCTCCGGTAACCTCACTCACACGACGAAACACAACGCAAGCGTTGCTTCACGTCGGTTTTCTGTGAGGCCGTGGTATCACTCCGGTCGAGCCGGCCCATTCGTGCCGAAGCATGGCTCTCCCACACTTAAATTTAATTTATAATATGTATAGTATATAGTAACATATAGTAAGATAATGACATCTAATGAGTCATGATCTTATTATTGAAGCTTGAAGCCATGACTTTTATTGATTGAGCGAAGGAATATGAAGCGGGCGTGGCAGTGTGTGTGACCCTTGCAAATGACTCATGTACTCATAACGATCAATAATCGTGCTTGCGACGTTTTATTCATTACTTTTTTTAAATGATATATAAATTTTAATCTGTTTAATTTAAATAAACTAAAATTACGTATAATTAAATATTAATTTAGTCACTTAAATATATAGAGTAAATGGGAATAGTCCCTCTGTGACTCAAAACTAGTAGTTTTTTCAGTATATTTATGTGAGAACTCGTATTTTTTAGTTAATTTGGTGTTTCACGATAGTTATTATAAAAACATAGCAGACCGTGTAATGTCTGCATAATATGATGTGTAACTTTTCAGACGTATATGTATAGGTACCGTAATATCATAATATAAATGCAATGATAATCGAACAATATTAATTATTCAACAATGCAAATACCATCCACCTATCGCCTGGTATGTTATCTATAGTACGAGCGTAGTCCTTGATTGTTATGATCTCATCATCAACCCTTAACTGTGAGACTAATATAGACTTCTTCCATATAAGAGGTTTGGCAAAACCTTTGCGCTTGACAGGCGAATTTAAGATCATCTTATTTTTTTTTTGTTTGTTTTAACGCGTTAATCTCCGTAACTACAAGTCTGATTTGAATAATTCTTTTTTTGTGTTGGATATCGCTTTGTTCGAGGATGGCTATAGGCTATAAAACATCACGCTACGATCAATAGGAGCTAAGCAGACCGTGTGAAACCGCGCGGAAGTATTATTATAATTTTATTATAAAGCTGAATAGTTTGTTTGAACGCGCTAATATCAGAAACTACTGGTCCGATTTGAAAAAATATTATTGAGTGTAATGTTCTTGTGTAATATGCCCCTTTGCTTACCCCTTCGGGGATAAAAGGCGTGATGATATTTTTTATTTTAAAAAAATATCTGTTATCTTAGTTTTAATAATTTTGTAATTACTTAAGGGGGCAGTAGAATACCAGCGCAAGGCCCTGTCTTGCACATGCTGAACTGGTCCCATTTCACCGCAGACTTGGGACATGAACATGTATTCCCTTCAGTACCTACTAATAGAATAATACATGTTTACATGCCACTTGTTTTTTTACCGTGAATTATAGTTTATTTTCTTTCTTTCTTTCTTTACTTCCAAAATTTCTTGTAACAATTAACTTTGTAAAATTATTATCACATCTAATTACCATACTTATTTATTTATAACTTCATGTACCTACACCACACAGACAATATTACAAAGGACGACAATATTACAAACATGAGGTACATAGGTAGATACTTCGTGCAAATTGGAGTGGAATTCTTTACCAGAGTCTTTTCTTGTTTCCTGAATGGTATATATGTATAACCTGGGTATCTTCAAGGCCCGAGTGAATAGGTAGTTTATGGGCAGATGTGCCCCATAATAGGCCGCATCATCGCTTACCACCAGACGAGATAGTGGTCAAACGTCGTCCCATCAAATATAAAAAAAAAATAAAGAAAAAAACTTATTCATATTCCACGCGCCACTTATATGCGACTTGCTTTCTGCAGGAACTTACGACACAAGAGTTCCCGTACTATCAGTCTCAGAACAATGAGAGTATAGGTATCGTCTGCTTGCTTATGAAGACTGTCTGCTGGATATCCATGATGCTGCCCTTCATATTCCTCATGGGCCGGCTCCTGCAAGAACGTGCCACCGGCATACAGGTACCATTTTACATCATTATAACTTTGACATGTGTGTATGTATATTTGTCCGCGATTGTCTCGCGATCAACTGAACCGATTTTGATGTGGTTTTGAGAAAGGTGTTCGTTACAGTTAGGAGACGGTGTTAGTATAAGTATTAGTAAACCGGCTCCAAAAAAGAGGGGGTTTAAGTTCGTTTTTTTAACGTAGTCTATAAGAATTGCTATTAATTTCAGTAACATGGTAACTTTTAATTGGCCGATAATTAAGCTACGTGTCTTAAATATTGCTGATTCATGTCCAAATACTTAAGCGACACTCAATTTTAAGGCGCGCTTAAGTATTGTTCTGTCTCTACAAGCTCTTTGTAAAATGACAGGGACGGCACGATATTTAAGTACAAAAATTTAGTAGCATTTCTAATAATTTCTGTGAGTTTCTATTAATCTTAACCAACAGATAATTTCATTGTTACACAGTATATAAGATATTGTACAACAGGACCCCATCTTATATGATATTTAAACTTCAACCTGCTTTCAGCTTTTCATTGAATAAAAGCTAATCACATGTTATTTATTGTTGTGTTTTCGCATCTTACAGGAACTGATAAAAATGGTGGGAGTTTCTCAAAACATTCTAGGGTTATCACACTTCCTGAACGTGTTGCTGAGCGGGCTGGTGTTCTCTATCGGAGGTACCATACTACTGAAGACGACCTCCAACCCTCTCATCAACAACTCCAACGGATTCCTCATATTCCTGATGCTGCTTCTCTACTTCAACACTATCATGGCCATGGCCTTTGTCTGCAGCTACGTTTCGAAAGGAAGTAAGTCGATTTTTGCCTGCCTTCGCTGAGCCTAAGTAATTTACCGTAATCACTAAAAAAAGTAGGGGATTGGCACAGTTTTTCATGGAATAGAGCGACAAACGAGCAGAGGGATCACCTGGAGAAAACGAGGCAACACAAGTTCGTTACACGGCTTTTGAGGTTAGGAATTTTAGGATTGGTAGAAGAGTTAGGTATAAAGATGGTTGGCAGGCCACAACTGTGCGCTTCTCATGTAGTTTTCTACCTCGGACAGCAAAACTGTGTCGAATGATCTGTCGTCGGCGGTATTTCCGAACCGATACGACCTTCAAACCTTCAAGAAAAGAGCGTACTTTTTAACAACGCACCTGTGACTCCTCTGGTGTTGTAGGTGTCTATGGGCGGCGCTGATCGCTTACCACCAGGTGGTCCGTCTGCTCGTTTGCCTCCTATTTCATAAAAAAATAAGGTCTCTGGTAACTTCCCTTACGGCAAAACACAACACAAGCGGTTCACAGTTGCTGTGCACATCACTTACCTTCTTTCTGTAGGCATTGTTGTATGTGTCCACAGCGCAGTACGTGGCCACGCTGTCAGTGCTAGCATACATCGTGCTGTGGATCCCGGCGCGGGTGCAGCTCGAGTACGACCTGCCGTACATTGTCACACTAGCCACTGGGCTCCTGCCACACGTGCCCATGCACTGGTTCTGGGCGGAAGTCTCTGTGCTCGAAATGTATGGTGAGTAATGTTTTATCATAATTTAACTAGCTATGTTAAGGGAAGTTAAGTTCCCTAAGATCGGAAAACGAGGATTCTCCGACCAGGCGAGGTGATGATGCTTGGCGGGTTACAGAAAATGTGGTGGAATTACACTACTGGAATAGATCAAATTGATCAAGTTACTGTTCTAGTTCACAAGACCAATCTATATGACTATATTTTTAACATCTTTCATTTTCCTGGCTGCCTCATTGGCCGAATGGTCGCAAGTGCGACTGCCGGACAATGGGTCTCAGTCAGAGCAGTCAGGCAATTAGTATTACTGGGTTTTTAAAAAATTCTCAGTATTATTACGGAGTTTGGAAATGTGCCCGATAAAAGGCAATAGGGTCACTCCCTATTACACACGACTCATAACATAAATAGTGAAAAGTGGGTGTTACATTGTACAGTGGCATTAAGTTCCGTAATGTGCACTTCTGTCTACCTCTTTAGGGAATAAAAGGTAAAAGGTGGTGTTATGTCATTTCCCTGTATGTATTATAAGCATGTTCCTTCGTCACAGGTAGTGGAGTATACTTCAGCAACATGCTAACAGCGAAATCAAACTCCAACGTCTCAGTATTCCTGTGCTTCGTGTTCATGTTGCTGCAGGCCGGGCTGATGTACGGTCTAACCTGGTACCTGTCCCTGGTGGCGCCAGGCCAGTACGGACAGGCTCTACCCTGGAACTTCCTCTTTAAGGTACGTCCTATATCTGGAAGTGAAGTGAAGAGAGAGATTGGAGGAATGTGTTTATTATTTCATAATATAGGAACATGTTCTGTTTGGGCTACTGGGCTAATCAAGAATTTATCGGAAGTTTTTGAGACTGCTTGTGTAATGGTGCGTCCACGCCTGACGAATGCGCTGCTCGCGGGATGCTCGCAAACTCACGTGTCTGGTACATTCGCAAGATGTGGACGCACCATTAGATCACACCACACTCATAGCATTATAATAAAATGTCCTATAAGTCACTCTTTTACATCATCATTGTCATATTGACATCCGCACAGCGTCTCTTAAGAACCATGACTGTGTAGTCGAACTATTTATGACCTCCAAACAGAATATTTTCATTTTATTATAAGAAAATAGCATTATCTAACTCTAATCAATCCAATTTATACCTTAACGTTCCCATATAGGCTCTGTTTTCCTTCATCTTCCCTCCACTTTCAGCGATCTCGCAAGATTAAAACGGAGAAGGACTTAAAGAGTGTAGATTCGTATGATATGTTTACATACCCGATACGGTACATACCCAGCTATGAAGTGAGAAGAATTTTAACAGCTGTTGAACTGGAGAACCAATTCACGCAGTATAACGTAACAGATGTTAGTACTACCGATAATTTTGTAGACTAATACTGAAATGTAGTGTAGGGCGCCCTCCAGCTAGGTGGAGTGACGACATCCGCAAGGTGGCTGGCAGTGGTTGGGTGAGAAGAGCTGAAGACCGAGCTCAGTGGCGGGCCAATGGAGAGGCCTATGTCCAGCAGTGGACGAATACAGGCTGATGATGATGAATACTGAAATACGCAAACGTCACTCAATATTAAGTCGTGCTTAAGTATCGGTCTCTACAAATTGTTTGTAAAATGACTCAGACGGCAAGATATTTAAGCACAATTTAAAATTAGTATTCGGGCGTAGTTCATACATACACGTCCAAATAATTATTATTATCCTTACTAATATTATAAATTGGAATGTGAGTTTGTTTGTTTGTTTGTTCCGCTTTCACGCCGTAACTACTAAACCGATTGCTTTGAATTTTTGCAGACGTAAAGTTAGAAGTCTGGATTAAATTATAGGGTACTTTTTATCCCGGAAAAAATTGATATTCCCGAAGGAAAATAAACGTATTGGTATAGATGGCGCTGTGTGTATTGGTATATGTCACATAGGCTACTTTTTATCCTTATGTGACGCGAGCGAAGCTGCGGGTAAAAGCTAGTTATCATATAAAACGTACTGTCATTAAAATAACCAATCCCTACTGTCCCCGCAGCTATCGTAGTAGTCTACATAATACACTTAGGAGCATAGAACCGGAGCATTTATCATGACTTAACAGATTTCAACTATTATCAAGAAATGAAAAAGATTATGCTTTGGCTCCGTTTCATTGCTCCCAAGAATACTTAACAGAGAATGGGCAGCGCTCTCAGATAAACCTGATCCTTTAAACTGTGATCTCCAACCTACTTGCCAAGCTTCGAGATTATGGCCCTCTTTTGTAGAGTAGATCTACCTGCCCACTCGGCAGTGGACTTTACATACTGTTAAAGTTGTAAAAATGTAATTAGATTATTTCATTAACAGTATCTCTCTCTTTATCGTGGTAGCTCGGAGGTTTAAGACGCCCGCTTCTCATGCATGAGGGTGTGGGTTCGAAACCTACCAACGGCAAGTACCAATGTGACTTTTTCCGAGTTATATGTACTTCCTAAGATTATTCAGACACCACTGACAAACGGTGAAGGAAAACATCGTGAGGAAACCTGGGCTTATAATTTCTAATTATAAGTTTGTAATCGCTAACCCGCATTGAGCAAGCGTGGTGATTAATGCTCAAACCTTCTCCGTGTGAGAAGAGGCTTTGCTCAGCTGTGGGCATTTATAGGCTGTTGATGATGATCTCTCTCTTTACTTCCAATATAAAAATATTTGTTTTATAATACTTATGAGTGTTGTATTTATTTTAAGACTCAATACTGGAGTAAGAATGAGGTGATCCCGGATGTGGAGTCTGAAGAGGAGGACCCGATGGCTCAGGACCCGCGGTACTTCGAGTCGCCACCAGCAAACGCAGAGATCGGAATCAAAATTGTCAATGTTTCTAAGGTAAGCTGTTTTTTCTCTAAAAACTTTTGTGAGACGTATTATGTTCACGATGCTCATTCATATTAATTATTTATTAACTCTTTAATGCACAGAAAAATAAGGTATATAAGGCGGACTTAATGCCATATAGTATTTTAACCCAGTCAACCTTTAGGTTAAATAGAGAATCAGCGAAAATAGTCTTGTGTAATATGAAGCCCATGGTTATTTAAAACATGTATATTTCAACTAGCTGCCTCCGCGCGGTTGCACCCGGTCTACTCAGCTCGTATTGATCACAGCGTGATGATTTAGTCTATAGCCTTCCTCGATAAATGAAGTATTCAACATAAAAAGATTTTTAAATCGGATGACTAGTTCCTGAGATTAGCGCGTTCAAATAAACATCCTCTTCAGCTTTATATGTATAATAATAACATAACATAACATCACGGCTTTTATCCCCGAAGGGGTAGGCAGAGGTGCACAATACGGCACTTAATGCCACTGTACAATGTAACACCCACTTTTCAATATTTATGTTATGAGTCCCATGTAATAGGGGGAGAGCCTATTGCCATATACCGGGCATATAACCAGACTCCGTGCTACTACTGAGGTTTTTACAAACCCAGTAATACTTTGCCCGACCCGGGAATCGAACCCGAGAACCCTTGCTCGGCAGTCGCACTTGCGACCACTCGGCTAATGAGGCAGTATAATAAGATGTGATATATGATTTTTTCATTCGTAAGGCCTTTACTCGGTTTCAAAAGTGCTTGTTTATTTTATTTAAATTAATAATGATGTAATGATGTTGTCTGCAGGTGTACCCGAAGCAGCGAGTGTTACGGAATGTGTCGCTGGAGGTGTACAAGGGAGAGATCACGGTGCTGCTGGGACATAATGGCGCCGGGAAGACCACGCTCATGTCTATCATCACTGGTAACTTATTATTTTTAAGCAAGCAATTTCACCGCAACACCACAAGCTAATTAAAAAAGGCTTTGTTGGCCTTTTCGGGATTCAGGGTTTGGGCATGAGAATGGACCTCCTGTAACCTCACTCACACGACGAAACACAACGCAAGCGTGTTTTCATGTCAGTTTTCTTTGAGATGGTTGAACCAGCGAATTTGTACCAAAGCATGGCTCCCCGACGTGTAAATGATTACTTCATTGTGCAAAAGTAGGCCAATCCACCGCTGGCTGCCACAGATGACAGATAATAAGTATATTTTGTTTGTAAAATATTTTAAAGAGGTTTAATACTGTCAGGTATGACGAGTGCTACGGAGGGCAACGTGTACGTGAACGGCAAGGACACGCTGCGACAACGTGACGAGGTCAGGCAGAACCTCGGGCTCTGTCCGCAACACAACCTCTTCTTCCCTGACCTCAGTCTGCGGGAGCATATCATGTTCTTTACTATGGTGAGTTTTATCAACATTATCTATTGGTTTTCAGAGCGGCCTCGTAATTAAGCCCTCTGAGATCTCCACAACATCTAGATACATCGCTGTTGCAATTTGATCATAATTTATATAATCTTACGAAGATTATTTAGACACCACTGACAAACGGTGAAGGAAAACATCGTAAGGAAACCTGGGCCTATAATTTCTAATGAGCTTCTTTTTAAGCAATAATTGTAATTTGATACCAATAGATAATACCCAACTAAAAGTCGCGGGTTACTCATGTGATAATACTTGGAAAAGCTCTACTAATTTCGAGCCACAGATGGGCTCTTTCTCATGAACAGCGTGCGCGGTCGCACCGATGTCGCGTACAACGAAACTAGTACAGCTTTTTTCAGTATTTTCACGTTAGTAACCTCACGACGTTAATTTATTATCTCTCCTCGTGTTTTGATTAGTTGAAGCGCGGTACGTACTCGGAGGCGCGGGCGTCGTCCCGGTCGCTGGCGGGACAGCTGGGCCTGCAGCACAAGCTGGGCGCCATGTGCCAGCACCTGTCGGGCGGCATGCAGCGCCGCGCGCAGCTCGCCTGCGCCCTGGCCGGCGGCGCCGACGTACTCATACTGGACGAGCCCACCTCCGGCCTGGACGTCGAGACCCGCCGGGAGCTGTGGGACCTGCTACTGGTCAGTGACCTTTTTAAACGGTTTTATTTAGCTTACCCTGAATTTTTGTTTGGTTCAAAGGATGACGGGCAGAATGTACCTACCGATCAATAAAGACCAGACGTATGAATAGTAATCGTTAGAAAGCTGTTTTCATGACTATCATTTGTTATTGTGGGGGCTAGTCTCAATTCGTTGTTGGAAAAATGTTATACTTACTTAAATGATATCTATTAAATGGCATGGAGTAATGTTAGACTCACCTCGCAATAGGAATAAGATACCTTCATGTTACGACCAAGGTCAAAAATCAGTGGTACATTTCCCATACATGTTTGCCCATCATCCTTTCTTTGCAAACCCTCTGGCGACCGTGGACGGCGGACAGTGACGATTATTTACCATTAAGTAATCCGTTTGCTCGTTTGTCACCCTGTGTCATAGTAAATGTTGTTGTTCCCCGTGCCAGTCCCTGCGCGGCTCGCGCACGGTGCTGCTGACGACACTGTGTCATAGTAAATGTTGTTGTTCCCCGTGCCAGTCCCTGCGCGGCTCGCGCACGGTGCTGCTGACGACACTGTGTCATAGTAAATGTTGTTGTTCCCCGAGCCAGTCCCTGCGCGGCTCGCGCACGGTGCTGCTGACGACACTGTGTCATAGTAAATGTTGTTGTTCCCCGAGCCAGTCCCTGCGCGGCTCGCGCACGGTGCTGCTGACGACACTGTGTCATAGTAAATGTTGTTGTTCCCCGAGCCAGTCCCTGCGCGGCTCGCGCACGGTGCTGCTGACGACACTGTGTCATAGTAAATGTTGTTGTTCCCCGAGCCAGTCCCTGCGCGGCTCGCGCACGGTGCTGCTGACGACACTGTGTCATAGTAAATGTTGTTGTTCCCCGAGCCAGTCCCTGCGCGGCTCGCGCACGGTGCTGCTGACGACACTGTGTCATAGTAAATGTTGTTGTTCCCCGAGCCAGTCCCTGCGCGGCTCGCGCACGGTGCTGCTGACGACACTGTGTCATAGTAAATGTTGTTGTTCCCCGAGCCAGTCCCTGCGCGGCTCGCGCACGGTGCTGCTGACGACACTGTGTCATAGTAAATGTTGTTGTTCCCCGAGCCAGTCCCTGCGCGGCTCGCGCACGGTGCTGCTGACGACACTGTGTCATAGTAAATGTTGTTGTTCCCCGAGCCAGTCCCTGCGCGGCTCGCGCACGGTGCTGCTGACGACACTGTGTCATAGTAAATGTTGTTGTTCCCCGAGCCAGTCCCTGCGCGGCTCGCGCACGGTGCTGCTGACGACACTGTGTCATAGTAAATGTTGTTGTTCCCCGTGCCAGTCCCTGCGCGGCTCGCGCACGGTGCTGCTGACGACACTGTGTCATAGTAAATGTTGTTGTTCCCCGAGCCAGTCCCTGCGCGGCTCGCGCACGGTGCTGCTGACGACACTGTGTCATAGTAAATGTTGTTGTTCCCCGTGCCAGTCCCTGCGCGGCTCGCGCACGGTGCTGCTGACGACACTGTGTCATAGTAAATGTTGTTGTTCCCCGTGCCAGTCCCTGCGCGGCTCGCGCACGGTGCTGCTGACGACACTGTGTCATAGTAAATGTTGTTGTTCCCCGAGCCAGTCCCTGCGCGGCTCGCGCACGGTGCTGCTGACGACGCACTTCATGGAGGAGGCGGACGCGCTGGGCGACCGCGTGGCGGCGCTGCACGCCGGGGCGCTGCGCTGCCACGCCACCACCATGCATCTCAAGCGGGCCGTCGGTACGTTGCGTTCATTCATTTCACACTACTTCTTTCAGTTACATTAATGTTTATGCAATTTTGTTTCTTGACTTAATTTGTATTACTTAAGTTATTTACTTGTAAGTCAAGACATAGATTATGAATGTTGAATAGTCAAGACATTGATTTCCCGCAACAAAATACTATGACTTTACCTCTATGAGTTGTAGTACAAACTAAAAAAGAAATGTTTGACAGCTATGTCTGTCTATGTACACATCGATCTAACTTTAACCTAAGCTTGGGTAGTTTCCAGACTATTAAAATTAAAAATCCAATCAGTCCGTCAGATAGATAATGAAAAAATATTAGGCAATACTTAGATAAAATAACGATAAGTTAATGCTAACTTTAGGAGTGGGAGATCGTTACGTCATAACGTGCTACAAAATGTGAAACGCTGTGACGTCACACGATATTTAAAATTAATATATTGTCGAAAATATTTAATTTTGTGAGAAAAGTAAAATACGTGTCTAAAGTTTTAAATTAATGTACCAGACGGACATTAAAATAAATTTTTGGGCTCTTATTCCTTTACCCTTATTTTCTACTCTTATTATATATAGAACAGAGTATATAGACCCTTTTTCTTCCGTCAAATAAATTATTTTTAATTTTGTTTTTTTATCTTCCAGGTACCGGCTACCGGTTATCTTTCACGACGATTGGCTCGCCTAAAGAGCAAGCGATCACGAATGTAGTGACGTCACAAGTGGCGGACTCTACTCTTAAGGAGATGACCATAAACTCACTCTCTTACAACCTGCCGGCTGCTAACGTGAAGAAGTTCCCTCAGCTGTTCTCAGCGTTAGAAGAGAAGCGATCAGAACTGGGCATTGATTCCATCGGTGTTGGCGTCTCTACTCTTGAAGAAGTGTTTCTGAAGTGAGTAACTAATGGTTTAGTACGAGTTTCTTTTACAAATACTTTACTTTACAAATCGAAACGACTACGTTTACGAATGCGATAATTATTCGTGCTTGGCGCTCTGATTGGTTGCTTCTCTGGAGCCGGTCAATCAGAGCGCCGAACGCGGTCGATACTATTACGTTACGAATGCGATAATTATTCGTGCTTGGCGCTCTGATTGGTCGCTTCTCTGGAGCCGGTCAATCAGAGCGCCGAACGCGGTCGATACTATTACGTTACGAATGCGATAATTATTCGTGCTTGGCGCTCTGATTGGTTGCTTCTCTGGAGCCGGTCAATCAGAGCGCCGAACGCGGTCGATACTATTACGTTACGAATGCGATAATTATTCGTGCTTGGCGCTCTGATTGGTTGCTTCTCTGGAGCCGGTCAATCAGAGCGCCGAACGCGGTCGATACTATTACGTTACGAATGCGATAATTATTCGTGCTTGGCGCTCTGATTGGTTGCTTCTCTGGAGCCGGTCAATCAGAGCGCCGAACGCGGTCGATACTATTACGTTACGAATGCGATAATTATTCGTGCTTGGCCGCAAGTAGCCGCACGTGCAACTGCCGGATAAGGGGGTCTCGGGTTCAATTCCCGGGCGGGCATAATATTACTGACACTTAACTCGTTTTTCTAAATTTCCCTTTAGTAGCACGGAGTCTAGAGTTGCGCCCGATATATGGCAATGAACTCAGCCTTATTACATGGGACTCATAAGATACCGGGTAAAGAGTGTCTCAAGTTCAATTCCGGGACAGTATTATGCAATTTACAATAGTTGTATCATAGGGATGACTGATTAGATCTCGTTTCTCGTGTAGGTTATGCAGCGATGTGGACAATACGATGTCTGAAGATGAAGTGGATGGCCACGGTGGACCAGGTAATTATATATTCGTCTTTTTATTTTATTTTTTTTTTTTCTTCTTTCTCTTTTCTGGACGTAAAGAGGTTTAGACAACCTTTCCTCATACCTATACGATATACCGGCCAATGAGCAGTCGTATCACCTAATGGTAAGCAATTGATATCTCCCATATGCACCTACAACACCAGACGAGTTATACCGGAGGCCCAATTACACCCCCTCCTTCCCCAATCTCCCCAATCCCTGAAACCCAAACAATCCTCAAATTCAAATTCCTAATCTCCTAAAGTGGCCGGTAATGCACTTGTAACGCCTCTGCTGTTCTAGGTGTTCATGGGCGGTGACGATTGCTTACCATCAAGTGATCCGCTCGCTCGTTTCCTTTCCCATAAAGAAAGCGTTTTTCTTGCCTTTTTTGCATTAGGAATTTGAGGATGATTAGGAAAGATTAGGAATAGTGGAAGATAGTAATGGGTCTCCAGTACCAGCACCTCACTCACATAGCGGTACACAAACAGCGCTTCGATTGTTTCACGTCGGTTTTTGCTAGGTCGTGGTATCACGGTGACTCGATGAATCACGCCAGTCAAGCTAACACATTCGTTCTAGTATGACTCAACTCACGTGTAAAAAACCCTATAATGTTGTAGATTATTTTGTTTGTTTGTTCTGTTTTCATCGATAATATTGTTGTTTTTATAATAACTATCGTGAGACATACTAAATTAACTAAAAATCTCGGGTTACTCACGTGAATATACTGAGAAAAGCTCTACTAGTTTCGAACCACAGAGGGGTTCTTCCTCATGAGCAGCGTGCGCGGTCGAGGCGATGTCGCGCAGCTCACTGGCTGGCGTTGGCGCTCGCATCGATGTTTTGCTAGTAGAACTTTTCTCAGTATATTCACGCGATTTTTATTAATAATATTGTTATTGATTAAACTAATTTCTGCCAGCTTTATTCGCGTTGCTGTGGGATAAAAAGTAGCTTTTATGTCATTCGAGACTATTATCTACTTCTGTTCTCAATTAAATCTATCCCTCGATTTGACTGCTCGGTTGGCGGGGTGACTGCCGCGCAACGTGTAGCGGCTTCGATTCTCGCACGGAGCAGCCTTTTTGTGTGATCCAAAAATTATTGTTCCGGGTCTGGGTCTCATGTGTATGTGAACTTGTATGTTTGTAAACGCACCCACGAAACAAGAGAAAATCCTAGTGTGGGTAACGTTTTTAAAAAATAAAAAAGATGGGTTTCTTACTATATTACCAGCCGTTGGCTAGTTTTTAATGTAAGATTATTGTTTTTCTGTCATCAGATATGTCCGAGGAGCGTCTGACAGGCGTGCTCCTGTACATGCGACAACTGAAGGTTTTATTGATACGACAAGTCAAGTATGCCATACACAAGAAGTGGTCTTTCCTATCACTGGTGAGTAAAAGTCAAATAAATATGTAATAATTCTCGTTGAGTCTCTCTAAAATGTTGCTACACGCAACATTTTAGAAAACCGCATCGAAATCGGTAAGAATGGGTTTTAGTATATAACCGACTTCAAGAAGAAGTCGATTTTAACCGTAGTTATGGGAGTTAATGAACAAATATATTGATGATACAATTTTGCAGTATGAGCATCCGGGAGTCGAACAAGATACGGGTTCTAACTAAAAACTTTAATCAAGTGTCTTGTTAGAAATACAATAACGATACTATTAGCGCGGGTTTGACACAAACTACACATTATATTTCTGTAGTTTTTTTTTCTCTAATACTTCTTTAATAACTATTAATTTTTATGCATGTCCTCAGCAACTGATATTTCCTATCCTAACGATTGTCGCGATGACACATTTTACGAACAACTCGGAGTTACAAGAAAATTCGGAGGGATTACTCCGTCTGAACCTGGACCTGTACAGTGACCGGCCCGGCCACCGCGTGCTACTGAACGTACGGGGTGACGGCCTCGACACCAAGTCCTTCACTAAACACTTCCCACAACTCCAGTTCGAAGAAACCACCGACGTAGCCGATGGTAAGCACCGATACACGATATATATTAAGTGTTCGACATGAATTGGCCGGCTCGACCGGAGTGATACCACGGCCTCACAGAAGACCGACCTGAAACAACGTTGTGTTGTGTTTCGTCGTGTAAGCGAGGTTACCGGATGCCCAATTACCTTATTATGTTTAAAATAAAACTGTTCATGCTTCCATCATTCAGTTTAATAGACAGTGTGACGTCATTAAATCTGTATCAAATGGCGCTCTGGTTGGCCGGCTCCAATGAACCAACCAAATGAAAACACCGAACGCAATCTAGTTTATTTATTTATTTATTAACACTTTTGTATAATAAACATACGATGGCGGACTTAATGCCGGGTGGCATTCTCTAACAGTCAACATTGGGGTGATGCAGAGATGTGCGTTTAGATTACTTTAAACGTAAAACACACTCGTACTAAGGCTTCTGAATGCCTAATACGATTTTGTTTAACGAAATCAAAACATTACCGCGTTTAGCCCTCTGATTGGTTGGTTCATTCATGCCGGCCAATCAGAGCGCCGAACGTCATAGACGTGTCGACCACGTTAAACGTAAAACAAATTAGTACCAAGTTCTCTAATACATTCTTCTCTGTCTACAGCGGTGCTTAAGACTGGGGAGAGAGACATCTTGGAGTACAACAAGTACATGGTCGGAATCGAACTGAATGACACTAACGCCAAGGTATGGTGTAATACATGTTTGTGATTTTATTTTAAAGATAAAGATAAAGATAGTTTATTTGCAAATATGGGTAATACAATATGTGGTGTTTAGGTACATTGCGAGCTCAACCATATTTTACCAGGAGGCATGCAAATATGAATTAACAGATAATTAAAAGAATAAAATTATATAAAATAAAATCAATATTATGCAATGTACTTATTAAATTGATTAAAGAAATTAAAATAGTCGCATTAACAAAATATAGGTACGATGTCAAAAGATTAAAGTTAAGAAATGTCATAGTAAAATAGATGAGATGTCCAAGTTATTTAGATTTAGTACCTATTTAAAATATTATTCTATTCCATTGTCCATTAGAAAATCTGCAACATTGTAATATGCCTTGTCAACTAATAATTTTCTCAATTTGTTTTTTAATATTGACATACTCAAATTTTTCCAGGATTTAGGTAATTTATTAAAGATTTTAGGTGCCATGCAACAGACACTTTTGCCCATTAGTGTTGTCTTCGCTCTTTGAAGACATAGTTGACTATCGTCTCGTCTGCTTCGTGCTACTACGTCGTTCATTTTCTTAAAATAATGTGGATTTGACTTGACAAACATAGCCATTTCCATTATATAAATACACGGTAATGTTAAAATGTTAAGTTCTTTAAAATACGGGTAACAACTATCAGTAGTGTTTAGTTTATACATTGACCGAATGCACCTTTTTGGGCCTTGAATGCCATATCTTTGTCGGTTGAATTACCCCAGAATATAACCCCGTAACTAAGATGGGATTCAGCTAAACCGTAGTAGGCGGTAAGAAGCGCTTCCTTAGAAACCTTCAACGATAATGCATGTAAGGCATATGCGTATTTACTTAGTTTCTTGCAAACCTTGACTACATGTGATTTCCAGTTCAGATTTTGATCTATTTCCAAACCCAAAAATTTAGTGCTTGCAACTTTATCCACTACTTTATTGTTATAATTCACGTTGAGGTTTTTACTGGGTATTCTTTGGCTAAAATGCATTACGCTTGTTTTTGTTAGATTAATTTTTAAGTTATTGTTATTTAACCATGTTATGACTGTCGCTAGAGCATTATTAATATCATTTTCATATAATTTAAGATCAATGCAGGGTATAGTTATGGTACTATCGTCGGCAAACAGAGTTAATGGTTGACCAACGTGTTTCGGAAGGTCATTTATATACAATATAAAAAGTAACGGCCCCAGAACGCTCCCCTGTGGTACTCCATATCTAACTTCACGTTCAGACGACCGAAAAGTTTCTTCGTAATTATTTTCATTCATTCTACATTGAAGAATTAAAGGCGCAACTCTCGGCAGCACATGACGAAATAAATAATTTGTCTGTGGAGAATACCGAATTAAAACAGACCATTTCCATTTTAAATAATAAATATCAATTAGTGAAGGGTGCCACAAGAAAATTGACCAGTGAAACTGTAACGCCTAGGAAAAACGTTAGAGTGCCAACTCCTAGCAAACAACAACATTGTGGAAATAACTTGGATCCATTAAAATATGCCAGAAGAGTATCTACAAGTAACAAAGTAAAAACTACTTTACACTTTGATAAAAAAACATCGGGCTCGTCTCAACACCCAGTCAACAAAAACAAATTGTGTATAATCAGCAGTAACAGGGCCAATAAAGTCTTATCAATAGCACAAAGTACCTTTTCAAACTTTCAGATCTGTCATTATATCACAACCAACTGTGGAGTTGGTACCCTTGTTAATAATTTAGACACAAAACTAAATGATTACACAAAGAAAGACTATTGTATAATTCTAATAGGTAGTGAGGATTTTAACACTACTAATAATTTTTTTTTTTTTTCTTCTTCTTCTTTGGCAACTGAGTCTCCAAAATGGTGTTGTCGACTATACTGCCAGTGTCGAGTGGTGACGGCAAAATTATTGGACCGTCGAACTTAACTTTGCGGTAGTTTTTAGTTGTTAGTAGCTGAAAGGACAAAACAATTGGGTTAGTAAAACATAAACATTATCAACTATTTTACTGTATATATACAGTGGTGTAAAAAATAGTTGGGGGACATACACAATATAGACAGATATTAATATACATCATTGGACACCGTCACATTTTGATCTCATTTTCATTCATAAATTTACATATATAAATAATTACTTTGTGGGAAAAGTGAGTTAAAAGGAGGTGGAAACTGATTGGGAGTGGGATTTGGATACTGGGAAGTTTTTTATAGAGGTCAAAGGATTGGGAATTTAAGGGACACGAAAAAAATATGTGTTCTAAGGTTCCCTCATCAAGGCCGCATTCGCACAGCGAACTGTCGCGGACACGGATCTTGTTGAGGAAGACCGGACTACTACAATGGCCGAGTCTGAGCCTACACAAGGATGAAACAGTATGACGGGGAAGCTTAGGGTACTTGGAAAACCAAGGCTTCCGTCGGATGCCGGGCTGGACAACCGCATAGTAGGCACCTTTCCGTTTGGAAGTTTCTACCCACACTGCAGCCCATGAGTCAAACAGCTTGTGTTTTGTGTCGGCACGTATATCATACCCGTACACAACGTAGTGTTGGCGTTCGACCTCATTCGAGGCCGCAAATTTGGCCAATGAATCCGCACACTCGTTACCACATATGCCAGAGTGACCAGGAATCCAAGCGATCTCGATATTTATGTCATCTTTGAAGCAAGAAAAAAGAAGCGCCTTTATCTCTACAACCAAACTGCTATGAGTTCGGGAATGGAGCTGGTCTTGGTTGAGAGACTGTAGGCTACTTCGGGAGTCGGAAAAAATAACAGAATTTCTAAGGTTGTGTGCTCTAATAAATTTTATTGATTCTAAAATGCCAACACATTCTCCCGTGAAGACAGATGCTTCCGGGGGACACTTGGAGAGGAGGGCGATCTTCGAATTTTGGAAGTACGCTGCTACTCCTGTACTTCCATTTCGGGATAGTTTAGACGCGTCGGTGAAGAAAATATTCCAGCCCTTCCAGTAGCTGTTCAAAGCGCGCCCAAACTCGCCCGCAGCATCTACGGAGGATTTCGAGATGCCGAGTCCTAGAATTACCTTTGGCCTGAAGTGGATAACCTCATATACGGAAGAGAAAACCGGGAGTACAGGATATTGCCTGATGGGTGCAGAGAGGTTTTTAAGCTTCCTGTACCTGACAATCACGGGAGGGACAGGTTTATTGTTCCAGTAGGAAGAGAACCTATAGGAACAGTGGATTTGTTCTAGGATAGGAAGAAGGGGGTGTGATGAGAGGGAGAGGACTTTTGAGATGAAGCGGTCTGCCAGGTATTGTCTTCGAAGGTTGAGGGGAGGCTCTACACATTCAACCTGAAGAGCATTTATGGGGGATGATTTCATAGCTCCGATAATTATTCTAAGGCATTTGGCCTGAATGGAGTCTAGTTTTTTTAATGCACCCTTATTGCAAGGAACAATAAGGAAGCAACAGTAGTCCATTACACTTCTGACCAATGCATTATAGATGAGCTTCAATGAGTAGGGGTGTGCACCCCACCATACCCCGGCCAGAGCTCTGAGTATCGATACTGAGCGTTCACACCTTGCAACCACAGTGTTTATGTGATCCGCCCCAGACATCTTTGAATCGAGATAAACCCCCAAGAATCTAGCACTGCTTTTGATTGGGATATCCTGACCGTCTATCTCTACACGAAGATCCGGAGTGCGTCGTTTGCGTGTAAAAATGACAGCTGAGCTTTTTGGGGCGCTTAAAGATAACCCGTGATTCAGAAGCCATTGGTTTAATGAGGCCAAAGAGACGTTGATGGAGTGGGCGGCGTCTGTTATAGAGCTGTTGGTAACCATTAGTGCGATATCGTCAGCATACTGAAGGACATTACAGTTAAAATTTAGACAGGAGGGAAGGTCATATGTATAAATGTTATAAAGGATGGGGTTAAGGACTGACCCCTGAGGTAAACCTTTCCAGGAGGACCTCCGTACTGGGTTATCCTCAGGAGTTCTTAATTGGAGGGTACGATCGGAAAGGATGTGGGCTATAATTCGGCAGATCCTACTCGGGATTCTCAGCTTTTGCAGTTTCTGCCTGAGAAGGGGTAAGAGGACAGAATCATAGGCCGCTGAGATGTCCAAGAAGACTGCGACCAACGACTCCTGCCTGCTAAGGGCCAGTCGGATGGCTGAAGTGAGGGTACCCACACTGTCAGCCGTACCCAGACCTTTCCTGAAGCCGAACTGAGCCGCCGGAAGCAGCCCCTGGCTCTCAACCAACCATTCAAGGCGGTTTTTGATGAGGTGTTCAAAAGTTTTAATAAGTATGGACGATAGGGCAATAGGTCTGTACGACAAATGGTCACCAGGGTCCTTGCCAGCTTTTAACAGCGGCATAATAACCTGAACCTTCCAGGTAGGAGGAATATAGCCTGAAATAAAGCAAAAATTGACCAAGTCAAGGTAGTATTGCTTCGCTTTAGTTCCTGCTTTAGTTAGGAATGAGTAGGGGAACCCATCAATCCCTGGTGCCGAGTCCTTCACATGCTTGAGTACCGTTTGAAGTTCTTCAGGTGAGAACTCCAAATCGAGCGGGTCATGAGACTCGGGTCGCTCGATCTCATGGGATTTCAGGCAGCATTCATCTGCAGTAGGAACATACGTTGGAGCAATGTGGTTGAAAAAACTGTTACTCAGAGATTCGGGTAAGGTGGAGATAGTGGGAGGTTTGGTGGAGTTCCTAAAATTTTTAACTTTCTGCCAAACTTTGGATATTGGTGTCGATGGGTTTAGTGAACCACAATATCTCTGCCACCCTTGTCTCTTCTTTTTCTTGAACAATTTCCTTGACTTAGCCAAAATTCGCTTGAAATTTAGGAGGTTTTCCAGGTTCATATCTTGGTTATATGTCTTTTCAGCCGCATTCCTAGCTCTTATCATGGCAGTGCATTCACTATCCCACCATGGTGGAGAAGGGATATTGCCTTTCGGTGCATTTTTCACAGGAAAGCAATCTTCGGCTGTGGAGGATATCAGGTCGGAAAATTTAGAGAAACATTCCAAAGAATTCTCATTGTTAACTGGTGGAAGGAGAGAAATGCGGAGGTCTAATAATTTAGAGTAAAGATCCCAGTCTGCGGAATCTAAACGATATCTTAATAGGGGGGGAAGGGGTTTATCTGGGATGGATTTTGACAGGTGTTTAATTATGATGGGGTAGTGATCACTACCGTAGGTCAAATTTAAACAACTCCAATTTAGCACGCTAGCCATAACAGGCGAGCAAAAGGTCAAGTCCACACAGCTGTTTCTTTGACCAAATGCAGACCTACGAGTAGGGCTGCCATCATTAATGACACACAGATCGAGTTCGTCCAGCATCTCAACTAGCTCATTACCCATATTATCACAAAAATCTGAACCCCATCTATAGTGATGGGAGTTAAAGTCACCCATAACAAGTAATGGGCCACTTACTGAGGTAAGTAAATTTTTGATTAAAATAAGGTGGTCAACATGAGGGTGAGCAATGTAAAATACAAATATATTTATGTCCTCAGCCTTAACAGCGACAACATTTATGTCATCGCCAACGAAGGGTAGAGGGATCTGGGAGAAGGGTACTTTATTATTAATTAACAAAGCACACCCTCCATAACCATCAGATCTGTCATGTCTGACAACACTGAAACACGGGATCCCGAAATTGATATTCGGTCGAAGCCATGTCTCAGCAATGCCACAAATCGATGGTTTAAATTTATTCATCAAGTGGAGTAAGTCACTCTTCCTGGGAAGAGTACTCCTCACGTTCCACTGAAGCAGTGTTAGAGGTAGGAATTTTACAGATGTAATCAAGAATTGTTGAAAGCTTGTGTGCGACGTGGTCCGGTACAGTTTGGGCAGGGTTTGATAGTACTGCCATGAGCATATCAGAAACTATATTAAGAATGTACTTGGAGCTACGAATGTTGGTTCCGGATTCCACAGGGAAAGCGCAACCGTTTTTGGATGGGGAGTAAGTGTGGTCTTGGATAAGGGCCTGATGAGCCTTCTTATCATAGCTAGGAGATAGGGGAGCATGTGATTTAGGTTTAAGGTGTATAGTTTTTTTATAGGAGACTCTTTGTTGGGATGGTTTTTTATTAGGAGATGGATCAATGAGGTTGACTGATCTTGAGACCTCAGCATAAGACCTTTTTACAGAAGGGAAAACCTGGCTTGCTTCAGCATATGAAATTGATTTTTCAGCCATCAGAGCTTTGATGCTCTTCTGGCGACCCAATTCAGGACAAGTTTTGTCATTAGCAAAATGGGTGCCATTGCAATTGACACAGGTGGCAGTCTCAGCTGGAATCTGGCATCCATCCCCTGGATGATCCTGGCCACACTTGAAACAACGTGGCTTGGAGCGGCAAAGAGTGCGGGTATGCCCAAAACGGCAACAGTGATAACACTGTATGGTAGGGTATGAGTATAGTTCTACCGGGAGCGCTGAGTAAAAACAAAACACTTTTTTAGGTAGTGTTTGGCCGTCAAAAGTAAGCACTACGGTTTGGGTAGGCTTCCATTCGGTACCGTTTGGAGTTGAGACTCTGCGATTCATCCTCCTAGCTTTTATCACAGCCCCACACCCGGTGGGAACCCTGATGTTACCAATGACTTCGTCCTCTGTCCATTCCACAGGGACGTCCCTGACAATGCCCATTCGGGTAATATTAAATTGTGGGATCGAAGTTGTATAATTTTGAGCTACCATACCGTTTACTAAAAAGCTGTTAGCGTCCTGGTGCGTCACAAACTCAACCGAAACTCTATTCCTCCCCAGCCGTTTGACACCACCGATCTTAACATTATTAATGTTTAGTTTCATTAAGAACATACCAAATTTAACTGGGTGAAGCGTGGTGCCAGACGTCTGGGAGTCCTTAAGAGACACATAGACTATGTAAGGGGGATTGTCCCTGGCCATGTAACATTGCCTACCATTTACATTTTTTGCCAATTTCGGGGGGTTGTTTTGGGTGATAAGGGGGGAGCCTGCGGGTCGTTTCCGGGATTTTGAAACTTCCGCGTCCATTATTTCGATATCCGGGGTGTTGGGAGGAAGGGTAATTGTGACGATAGTTTCCGTCTCATATTCCGGGGATTTATCGGGATCAGGAGGATCGGGTGGCTTCACCTCGTCCATTTCGAATTAAAGAGATGAGGATGGGCAGAGGAAATAATAGAATAAAATATACTTAAAAACACCAATACCTGATTAAAACTTACACACACATACACTTAACCAACACAAAATTTAAAAGATTTCAATTTAGATCACTATGAAATAGATCACTTAATTGAAAACAAACGTAGGAATGACAAAAGCACGTGCGTTACCTTCACCACTACCAACGAAAGTCCTACTAATAATTATATATGATATAATTTCGAATGTCAGGGAAAAGCTAATAATGTTGTCACAGACAAATATAATTCTATGTTTACCCACTTATAGGTGCAATAATTACTCCAATATGTTCAACTGGAGAATTGAAATGTTCAATAGCTTACTATACCATGACATAAACATTTATGACTATGCTGTAATATTTGACTCTAATTTGAACTTGTTGTATGATCATACTATGTTCTCAATTGGCAGTGGGAGATTGAATAACTATGGAATGAAAACTGTTTTTGATTACTTGAAGTACCAACTTCTCGACTCTGACATTTCAAATAATATAATATCCCCCGAAACTGAAAGTCCGCAATCTAAAACTGACACTAATGCCTCTCTTTTTCTCGAATAAATTTCTAAACATATTGCACCAAAACATTGCTGGATTGTTGAAAAAAGCTGATGCTCTTACCGTTTGTTTAGACCACAGTTTACTGATATCATTAAAGTATTGACTGCCACATCGGTCACCGGTGGCGCTTAATGTGTTAGATTTCAATATTTTTGCGCAATATAATGTTTTTTTGCAAATGAACATCAGTTTTGTATTAAAATGTGCCTTTGATTGCACGGTGTAAGAAAAATAACTTACGTATCGTTATTTCTATAACATCCGACTATGTAAATAGTTATGTTACATACAAATGGTAATAGCGCTAAAATTAGATATTCTCAGCTTGGCAATTATTTACACGTTTGAGTTTGGAATAATAGATTATTAAGATCGCTAGTATCGTACCTGTGGCAACCTGGCTACACTACACTACGACTCAACGGTTTTGATATTAATTATTTTTATCGACTTTAAAAGGAAGAGATACGAGTAATATATTTGGATGATTGTTTATTCATGTTATATAGTCCGGAGCGGGTGAATCAGTCCAAGCCAATATTAGCTCCAGCTTTTTTGTTAAGCTGTACCTAAACTTCAGTTTCCTGGACTAAACAAGACCATACAGAGTGTAACCACGTATGTCCGTGGCGCCCCAGATCCTGTACACGACGACGGTCCGCCACGCGGCGCCGGTGGCCCTGAACGTGCTCAGCAACGTGCTGGCCGCGCGCCTGCTGCCGTGGGCCGACGGACGGACCATCTGCGCCGCCAACCAGCCCCTGCCCAGCGACCTCGGCCTCGACGACCACGTCGGCATGCCCAAGAACATGGTCACTCTCATCACGTGGGGCATGTGTATCACATTCAGTTAGTATACCCTTTTATGTAATTTCCTTCTTTTATTGAATCAGCAGACAGATTATCTGATAATAAACGATCAATGCTATAGGTGTTCAGCTTGCACGGAGCCACACTAGACAAGTGCGTTTAAGAAGGAGTAGGGTATTTTCTTGAATTGTAAATCTTCACTCTCTAGTTTTGTTGTGAGACGCAGAAAATGTTGAGAAACAGTTCACAGTAGTTGAGGAAAGATAACAATTTGCAAAATTAAAACGACAGCCAATCTGTTTAGAGTGCTTCACGCATAGCCTTGTGCGTCCCCAATGACACTAGGCGTGCCCGGAACATTCTCGTATGATCCTATGGCGACTGGCGGCCCCTGTACAACCGCATGATCATTTTTACCCAGACGCATTAGTTGCAAAGACAGGTTGGCGCGATGCCAACTTTAATGCCGGAATACTGAAACGTTACTCAATTTTAAGTCGTGCTTAAATATCGTGCCGTCTCTGTCATTTTACAAAGAATTTGTAGGGACAGAACTACATTTAAGCACGACTTAAAATTGAATAGCGTTCGAGTATCCCGACCTAAGTCTCCCGGGCGATGTTTGTTGCAGTAATCCTGGCGACGAACATCAACAGTATCTCGCTGCCGTGCAAGGAGCGGTCTATGGGCGCGCGCCACATCCACGTGATGTGTGGCTGCCCCGCCGAGCTGCACTGGGCCGCCACGCTGGCCGCGCACGGCGCCACCGCCCTGGCCACGCTGGTGCTGCCCGCCTGCCTCGCCGCGCTACTGCTCGACCAGGACCAAACCATCAACCAGCACGACTTCCTAGGTAACTTACTTCAAAACAGAACAATTTTTTTAAGAAGGGATCCGTATGTCTCTTACTGTTTGACTCTGATGGAACTTAAATCATAATTCTTTCTTCAGATAGTTTTTTATGGTTGGCAAGCAGACCTATGGACATCCGCTACGAGATATAAGTACGTTGCCGACCTTTTAACGGCTGATAAAAGGAAATTTAAAGGGAATTGCGAAACGAAGGTTATATTATTGACAACCTCATCCACATGAGGGACACCAGCGTTGTTTCACGCCGATTTTCTTTTTTTTTATGTAAATAAACAGTCAGATCACCTGATGGCAAGCAATTGACGTCGCCCATACACAACCGGAACACGAGATGCGTTACAGGTGCAGTACCGGCCTTTTGGGATTAGGAATTCGCGGATGGTTGGGTAGATTCTGTAAGACCTATCGAGCCAACTTATTCCTCACTTTATTTATTATTTATATGTGTACAGCGACTCTGGCGTTCATCCTGATGCTGTGCAGCATGGCATTCTTCGCGTTCATGTACATCGTCAGCTTCAACTTCGGGGAAAGGTCCAGCAGTCTCATACTCGTCATCTGCATCATTTTGTTCGGTCTGTTACCATTCTCTTACAGAATTAAATAGTTATGCCATCAAACTAATATCAAAATTAATTCTAATAAATATATTGATGGGCTCATTAGATATTATAAATGATCATTTCTCACGATGCCGAGGATATGTGGTTAAAAGCGTATTTTCAGTTTTTTATTTATGGGTTTCTATTTTCTTCGTTTAGAGTCTAGATAATATCCATTCTAAGGTTGTCTGGAAAGCCATTGTACGGTCAGATTTTCAAATTTGCTGAAGACCATATATTATTGTAGACTATTGTGGACCGATTTAGGTATTTTTAAAAATATATTTCTAAATGTGTTCATCAACTTTTGATGTTGCCCGTACAACATAATTAAATGCTTAAATATTCCGATTTTTATATAATTAATTTATATTAATGGTGCACATTATAGTAAAGAATGTTCAATCTATCGCAGGTTTAATGACGCCCTTCATGGAGGCGGCACAAAAACTGTTCTTAAACTCCCCTCGCGGACTGATACACATGGCCCTGGCAACGTGTGGGTATGTGATGCCCCCCCACACCGGTGTGACGGCAGTGCTGCAGGCGCTCAATGTCGGACACCTTAACGCCATGTGTCATTATATACGCGCCAAGAAATTCTGCCCAGGAGCTTACGCCAACGAAAACGGATTCGATGTAGAAAAGTGCTGCGGTAAATATACTACATTAATACTATATTTTTAATTTTTGATATTATTATAAGTTACTTGGACCAATTGAGTACTTTCCTTAATCAAAAATAAATTATTTCGACTATTCACTACAATGAAATATTAAAAAAAAATAGTCACACTTTCATTAATTGATTTTATGACCAACTTAATTTTAGTATTAACAAATGAGTATGCTGTTTGACGCTAAAAAAACGTGACATCACAATACACAATCTCGTACAAAATTCATAGAAAACTGTCGTTTTTGACAGTTCGATAAAAGTATTTCATTTTACTAGTTTGCGAGTACCCAATTAGATCGACGCAATAACAACCATTTTTAACATCATATCGGCATTTTGTTTCTTTAGATAATAGAGTCTTCTAGAAATGAATCATTTCGATGCCGGTTTTAAATAGTTATCATGTCTTTGAAGCGCCAGATTTCAATACTTCAATGTTTGCATGGTTGTGTCTACTGTAGATTCTGGCGTACAAGAATTGCAGCGGTTTTGGGAGATTTATGCGGGTTTTTCCTACCCGATCGGTATTAATTTGGCTACTAGAAATAGAACTTTGACACTTTTTGTACGTAGTTTTTGACAAAATCTTATCACAAATTGACCATATTTGGTTTTTTACCCAACTCCAGAAAAAGGTAGAGGTTTTTAATTCAACTCCATTTTTAGCTAATTAAATTGTAAAGTTTTATAAGAATTATCCTATGGTTCTTGTTGCAGCCGGTGAGAACCCGCGCTGCTATTTCTGCATAGACGACTTCTCTCCCGGCTACAACATGATCGTACTCTTTCTGCAGTTCACAGTCCTCATGGTAACTATTACTTTCGTCTATTATTAACGTCGATTTCATTATTAGACCGCACTGTTTGCACAATGACTGGTTTGCTCACTAGATGGCGCTACTGAGAGCCTCCAATAGGGAATTACCTAGTGTCACACCATTGGACGTTCAATATTTGACAGCTGCTGTGATTGGACAAAAAACACATTTTCATTTGCGCCGTCTAGTGAGTAAAAATATGATATTGGCTGCTTCTCAAAGTGTTACGGATTCGATTCCCGCATGGATAAATGTTCTTGCGTTCAATGTTTATGTTGTTTATCGCCGCATACCACCCTCCAATCACCATCTAATCCCCAAAAGGCGGAAAAAGCACTTGTAACTACTCTAGTGTTTCAAGTGTAGGCTAGCGACTGCTTACTATGAAGTCATACGTCTACTCGTTTACTACCATTAATAAATCAATGTTTTTACACAACAGGCGATGGTATTCCTAACGGAGCGTGGTTTCTTCAACGGCTTGGTAAACAAACTAGCCAACCTCCGCTACCAGCCCACTACGGACGCGCACGCGGATGAAATGGTACGCGCTGAGAAAGCGTACGTCAGTCGAGCCATCACTCTACGTATGTATCGTTATTAACTTTATTTTAAAGACGTTAGAATGCTCATATAGGAACAGTACAACGATTCTTAATTCTATTTTAATTCTGTTAAAGTTCTTTATAGAATGCTACAGAACTCCGCGTGTCATCATATTTTATACTCTATTCCTCAGTTAAAGAGCGTTCAACTCTATTGTAATAGCTTTAAAGTTACTTTCATTTGTTAAAATGTTGAAAAATATACTTCAAAACGAAAGATATGAGTAATGAAACTTGTGTTCTGAAAACCAACCTAAACATCAATTGTGCGTCTATACTATGCACACCTCGTGCGCCGGTCATGGGTAATATGATTGTGGAATAAAAGACAACACTTTGTAAACAAACACTATTTATTGCACAGTCACTGATTAGAAAAAGTACGATAATCAACACTAAATTACTATATAAATGTCTGGAAAGTTTTCTTATGCTAGTACTAGTTTTTGCACACACTTTAAAAGCGTTCGTAGCGAATTACAAATATTACTTTTTGGACTACGAGAGTTCCACGATTGAAATTGATATTGCACGAAATTGATTACGACACTGATAACAGTTTGTCTCGTACTTACAGTTATTATACACTTATTTCTACGGAGTTTGCACAATGTTATGTCTTTCCCCGATTTCACGAACACTCGCACAAATTTACTGATAAAAGAGAGACGAGTGATAACGCTATCACTAAAATCACTGAACGTGATCGGTGTTTGATCGCGGCTTTGCCGATCCGCGATCTTGCTACAGATTTCGGTATGCTACGTCGCGACTTTGCCGATTCGCGACATAAAGATAACTAGGACAGCTGTCGGGCAGCGGTTGCCCAAACACTGCACGATGTTCCGATTAACTGTGACGAACTGTGACCGACGATTGCCGACGAACTGTGTCGACGGGCTGTAAAACTGTTACTATAGTTACCCCGGACTGTGCGACGTACGTACGGTGACGGTACACCGGTCGCACTTTCTGCTCTGTCCAATCCCAGCCCGAGCGAAGGAGAAGTTCTCTCCGTCTCGCTCTATTTCTCGGGCGGGGAGACCTCTTCTGGACAGAACAAAACTACTTTTTCCGGGGCATTTTTTAATGATATTTTATTTATTTTGCTCGTCTCCTACACCATTTTTATTACTAATTTAATAAATTACGGTTATAAATGGTGTAGGAAGACGGCATCGATCGGAAGTACAGCCCGTCGATACGTTTTTAATGGATTTTACTTAAGTAAACAACTAATTCCTTAGTTCTTGTGCGAGTGTTTACGTGTTAATAACAATTTTTACTATTTTATAACTACTTATTATCTAAGGCTAATATCTACTTATTATTTAGAGCAAATATCTACTTATTATCTTAGTGTCTCTAATTCTCGTCGTCCTGCACATCAATTGTTGTAAAGGAAAATAAACATTATCTCAATAGCAATAAAGTCTAAAATAATTTTATCATTTTCCAGCATCCAAACAGATCCCGGACGCGATGTTAGTGAATGACATCCACAAGAACTACGTGTCGATACTGAAGAAGAGTGTCAACGCTGTCAAAGGAGTCAGCTTCAGCGTCAAAAAAGGTGACATACTTACGAATATTATAAATCAGAAAGTGAGTTTGTTTGTTCTGCTTTCACGCCGTAACTACTAAACCGATTGCTTTGATTTTTTGCAGACGTAAAGTTAGATGTCCAGATTAAATAATAGGGTACTTTTTATCCCGGAAAAAATTGATATTTCCGAGAGAAAACCAAAGTATTGGTATAGATGGCGCTATGTGTATTGGTATATGTCACATAGGCTACTTTTTATCCTTTTGTGACGCGAGCGAAGCCGCGGGTAAAAGCTAGTTTTTAATATAATGTACTTAGTTTTACTGGCTCTAGTTATTCTGTAGGGCTGCAAACGACCACACAGATCACCAGCAGCTGTAGCCAAATGCCATTTAGCGCTTGTCTACATGTAGAATAGAAAACTAAATTATATGGAATTGACGTAAATTTTGACGCTTGTCAGTGTCATCCCCATAGATTTAGTTTTCTACTCTCTCTGTAGACAAGCGCTAAGTGTCGTTTGGCTAAAGGCCCTGATGGCTGCGATCAGTGTCGCCCATTGATCCTCGCAACGCTAGTGAACACTACACCAACAGCCTATAAGTGGCCACAACTGACCAAAGGCTTTTTCTCACACGGAGAAGGTTTGAGCATTAACCACCACGCTTGCTCAATGCGTGTTAACGATTACAAACTTATAATTTAGAAATCATAAGCCCAAATTTCCTCACGATGTTTTCCTTCACCGTTTGTCAGTGGTGTCTGAATAATCTTAGAAAGTACATATAACTCGGAAAAAGTCACATTGGTACTTGCCGTTGGTAGGTCAACCCATATGTTGCTGCAGTTTGGTTTTGCAATTAAACGCACGATTGCAAGTCATAGTGCGCGCTTCGACTAACCATGGTTCCTGTATGTAGGTGAATGCTTCGGTCTGCTGGGTGTGAATGGAGCGGGCAAGTCCAGTACATTCAAGATGCTCACTGCGGAGGAGAGTGCCACCAGGGGAGATATATTTGGAAACGGGTACAGACTCACGCGGGGGAACCCACAGGTTGGTCACTTCTTACTGTTCCATACATACTACGAGAATAAATGCAAGTTTTGCAATAAATACCTAATTTAGAATAAGCCTCAGATAAATATTTCTATTTGTTTCCCTTTAGTACCTACAAACGCTGGGCTACTGCCCCCAATTCTTCGGGCTGGACATGTTCCAGACTGGTCGCGACAACTTGAGGCTCGTGCTCACACTGCGCGGATACGACCAGAAACATGTCGACCAAGAAATTGAGAACTGGATACATATTGTTGGTATGTACAAAAAATATAAGTTTATATTTATTTTTTTGGTATTCGTTTCAGGGAGTTGCGTCATTACATCGTCCTAATAGATCGCAAAGGAGAAGGGAATGGCTCCATAGATTCCTGGGCCCAGGTGTTAACTAAATGAAATTAGAAATATTTAAGAGGATATAATATCAAGGTTTAACTGAGAATTTGGTGAAATTTGGCTTCCTAGAAACCAAGTTATCTGAATTATAGTAAAACATTGTAATTTTTTTGTGTAATTTCTGAAATGCTTTTGAATCATTCGCTTCGCCACTGACAAATAACTGTTAAAATCGCCTCATTCTCCAAGACTTTTCTCTTAATAGGATTACTGCGACCAATCGCCATCGTACAATTTATACAGCGATCCATGTCGTCGATAGGTGTCAGTTGTCCAAAATAGAACAGTTGTCCAAAATAGAGAGTAAGGTAATTCAGAGTAGCAAGATCCGTCGAATAGTCCGTTATAATATGCAAAGCCGAGGTCGTGGATTTAAACAATAAAACAAGGAAAATAATACGTGCGCACTCAGAATGAAAGTAAACAAACAAGTACATCTGTCAGTCATTGTCAATCAAACGCAAGCCGCCAAGGGTTGTCAGAAAAAAAATACACTATAATCGATTAAATCGATTTCACGAAACCTTAATGAATTGATATTCATATACATAATAGCTTCCACCCGCAACTTGGTACGCGCAATCAAGCTCTTGACAATAACAAACACAACAAAAAAAAGATCAGCCAAATATTCTCAGATTTTAGCGATTTATTAATAATCGATTACTAGTGCTTATTTAATCGATTATTTAGTCTTATTATCTTTATTTAAGTTTTCTCGCTTCCTGAATAGAATCCTGGTACCATATTTTGTAATTTTCTTTACAAAAATGTACCGGTTTTATTGAGATATATTTCACGTAGTTGACTGCTGGGGCCAGAAGCCCGATCTCCTTTATTTTATTTTATTTTTCTTTATTCAGGAAACAAACAGTCTCAAACAAATAAAATTATTACAACACAGTGTGATACATACAGGCCTAGAGTTCCATAAAACAATAAAATTAAATACGAAAAGGCACTGTTTTTAAAGGTGTGAAATCAGTAGTAAATATTTAAAAAAAAACAAGAAAAGAATTATACAGATAAAGTTTTTAAAATGATAAATAAATTTACATACTTATAAAGTGACCGTGATATAATTCCCTTCCTAGCTCTGAGAATATTTCTGCTTAATTTTAGATTTGAAACTGGTATTAAATATGTCTAGTTCATTTAATTCTTCATTATAAGTGCTAACACTGCGTTTGAAAAAGTTGTTAGGTACTTGTGTATATTGTTCTATAAGAGGGCACTGAAAATAATGTTCGCAAGCGGGAACCATGTCGGGATATTCTTTCTAATAGTGGGAGTGAGTGAAACATTTGATCAATGTATTTTCTTCTGTCAGAGAGCAATGACAAATTGTGGTATCTTAACGAGATCTCATTAGATACATGAGGGTTACAGCAGCGGTAATCTAAACATTTAATGAATTTCTTTTGAATATTTTCAATTCGAGTTATGTGACATGCATAATAGGGGCTCCAGATGATACATGCAAAATCTAATAGAGAACGTACAAAACTAAAGTAAAGTAACTTTAAAGTTTGAAATTCTTGTAATTCTCAAACTCAAACTCAAACTCAAAAGCATTTATTTCAATTCAACCATAATTTGGTACTTTTGAAACGTCAACAAATATGAAATATATAATAGTCTGTCAGTCTGTCCGTCAGTGAAGCTAGGCGCTCGTTCCAAAATGTCGATTCAAATGTAATACGAATAATGAAACCAGACTGCCTGTACGACTTTTTGATCACATGATCGATATGTAGGTTAAATGAGAGTTGTGAGTCCATCAAGACACCCAAATCACGAACCGAGTAAACTCGACTAAGGGATTCACCGTTAACATGGTAGTTATAGTTTACAGGTTTAGATGATGGAACACTTATTTAAGTTTAAGTAAAGTTGATTCATAGAGCAATAACTAAAGAGCCCATCGAGATCGGACTGTAACTGTAAACAGCAGTCCACTCCGGAAACAATCCTAAAGAATTTGGCGTCATCTGCATATAAAAGAAAATTAGATTTTTTAAGGATATCTCCGATGTCATTAATATAATATAAAGAATAAATAACAATGGCCCCAGATGTGATCCTTGGGGAATACCAGATGGGATCTCCAGGAAACTAGAAGTGTAACCCTTTAGGAATACGGCTTGAGAGCGATTTTTTATGTATGAGCTAATCCAACGAAGCAAATCACCATGCACTCCAATTCTCCAAAGCTTCTCAATAAGCATATCGTGATTGATTTTGTCAAAAGCTTTAGAGAAGTCCGTGTAAACAACGTCCACTTGAAGTCGCTTATCCATAGCATTGACTAGGTAATCGGTAAAATCAAGCAGATTAGTTTCCACGGACCGACCTTTACAGAAGCCGTGCTGGTTTGGGGATATATGACGCTGTAACAATCGTGAGAGCTCACTCACTCACGCTACAATTTTTTCTAAAATTTTGCCAAGTAGGTTAAGTTTGCTTATCGGTCTGTACTGTATTGCATTACATCGTCTCGTCTATCACTTTTCGAGATTGGAGTAACTAAACTATTTTTTCTACAATATGGATACAAATCCATATTGTAGAAAAAATACCATCACGTAGTGATTTAGTATAGATCATAGTTAGCGGTGGGAATAACTGAGTTGCACATTTTCGGATAAACAATGGATGAATACCATCATGGCCAGCTCCTTTATTGGGATCGATGGCTTTAAGCTCTTTATAAATACGATTCTTGGTCACGGTTAATACATTAATTTGTGCTTGAGAGTTCAAAGGGGGATTATCAAAATTAAAAATAAATTTTACTTGTAAAAATAATTTATAAGTACCTGAGTACACCAAGAACAACCTCCACTTCCATTGAATAGTGCTCCATTCACCCAAAGGTTGCCTGGTAGAGATCGCTATTAGTGATAAGGCCGCCTTTGTACCCTACTATTTTTTATTATAACGTTAATGTATATTCCATTTATTTAAGGTGTACAATAAAGGTTATTATTATTATTATTATTATTTACATATATTTATTTAAAATTCTCTATAAATTACATTTCTAAATACTACTTATAAAATAAAAAATAATATTTAAAAATATAAAAAATAGGAGCCGACCAGTAGCGAGAGCATGGTCCAAGCTACCGGTGGTTAGGGCTCCAGAGACAGAAACCTCCTCACGATACGTGCCGTTTCTAGGAGAATTGCCTTCTGTATCAGGCCCTTGATCCATCCACCTAACGCCAGCCTCCTAAGATGGATGTCGAGGCTTTTAGGGATTAACCCATTGGCCGACACGACTATCGGCACAATGATAGCCGAATCCACACTCCACATGTCGACAACCTCGTGAGCTAAAGTCTAGATATTTTATTTGTTTATCTTTCTCAGCTTTCACGAGGTTCTCGTCATGGGGAATGGTGACATCGATTATCATCGTGCGGCGTACTTGTCGGTCTATCACCACTATGTCAGGTTTATTGGCTACAATAGTCCTGTCAGTAATGATAGACCGGTCCCAGTACAATGTGATATGGTCATTTTCCAGAACTGGGTCGGGCACATACTTGTAGTACGGTACCTCAGATTCAACAAGTCGATAGTGTAAAGCAAGTTGCTGATGGATAACCTTGGCTACTTGATTATGCCTATGCAAATATTCACTGTTAGCCAAACGACCACAACCAGAAATTATATGTCTAATGGATTCACCAGGAGTATGACATGCCCGACATATGTCAACCGTCCCATCCTTAATTATATATTTCCGATAGTTATTCGTAAGGATAACTTCGTCCATTATTGCACAGACAAATCAGTAGTGATGATTCACCGGTTCTGGCTCACGCGTTTGACAGGTCAAATCCGGGAGAATCAGTCGCACCAAACCTAAAAAAAAAAAAAAAAAAAAAAAAAAAAAAAAAAAAAGGTTTTGGCATGCTCTGATCACGTTTCTGCAGTCCTTTTTTGCGTAGGATGCGTGGTTCTGGAGTTATGCAAATCAATTGCAAATCCATTTATTGTTATCTCATTCATTTCCGGTGCTCCTGACCCTCATCAACGCTCCATTGTTATTATTTATACTTCGAACACCCTTTTGGCGTTCTTATCTATTACTCACTGGTAACCCTCATTATCTTTCATTTCCTATGTCATCAATAAAACACAATCATTCATTTTAATTTTCTAATTAATTTATTACTTTTTTCTACAAAATATGAGTGGAACATCTCATCCACAAAAATATCATTGTACAGTGTGTTCCCTGTAAATATGTTCGTAAAACTATGCATTGAACATCCCTGAAACTTAAATAGCAAATACATTAAGCAATATTCACCACAAACTGAAGTCCAATCATTCTGAATCCTATCAACATTCCAGTCCCATCTCTTACAATTCCTTTTCAAAAACTGAAGATGATATCGCTCAGGTGTTCGTCCATATGAATCAAAATATTGACCGATGCCATTCGCATCGATATGTACAGCTATCCAGTGTGACCCTGGTTTATCATCCGCATCCAAATTGCATATTATATACGTTGGTACATGTGTATACATAGGTAGTCTATTAGCAGCATAAACATTATTTTCTAGACTGACATGAATCTTTTTCATATGCTTTTGTAATTCTAGTGTGTCCATGATATTACTGTTATTAACAAATTATTACAGTACTAATCTATTCAATGGTTGTCATACGAATGTTCAATTATAGTGATTTGTAAATATTAAATATCGCATTCTTTTGGGAATCACAAAACAAGTTCATGCCTGTTGCGATGTGCGATAAATTTGTTGACTCATAGAGTTCAGATAAGAATGGTGCTATATAAGATCGAACAGTTGCAGTCATGCAGTCAGTCTATGGTCGTTTGACCACAGTGGATTGTGTACGTCTACCAATACTACTACGTTTGTGTTACTTACTTCAACGCATCAATGGTCATGGAGGTAAGTGTTTATTCTATTGACAAACTTACTTGTATTTCTGTTGTTGTTTCCTAACGTGTGTGTGTCAGATTAAGTGTAAACAAATTGATATTAACGTGATAACTCTGTTGTTGCAGAGATCATTCAACTTCGCAGACGATAATGAAAATACCTATAAACAGTATTACTACTCGCCACTCTCTCCCCAACACGAAGAAGAGAGTGATGACATCGTCGTTATTAACACAGACGATGGAGGAAAAAGGAAATCGCAACCGATTGATCAATTTTTTGAAGTGACACCAAAAATAAAAAGGAAGAAGCTGCTATCGTCGACTGTGGCACGAGCTGCTAGAGATGGCGTATCATACATCTCTACAAATTCTGACGACGGAGACCAAGCGACGCATCTCATAAAAATTGAAATGTATGATATGAAGAAACTATCCAAGATTCCAATTAGTGATCACTGGAAGCACGCTACCACGAGGATTAAATATTACGTAAAGAATAATAAGGATAGCATCTACGACAACACAAACGGTCTCGTATACAATATTACAAAGACAATAGCAGAAAGTGAAAAAGTTAAAAAATACTTTTTTAACAATGACACTCATTAGTGGATTAGTGAATGTGATTCTGTTTACTTAAAGTACTTCTGTGTACTCATTAGATTTTTAGATGACTTTCCTAGCAAAACACTTAACTGTTACTTACTGTGCTACATACTTTTTTCTTTATTATAAAAATGGAAAACTTCAGTGAAATATGCATCAGTTCTTTCTTTTCCGCACCCATTGAGGAGAATATAGAACAATCCAACAGTGAATTCAATCAGGAGCTGTCTAAAGTTTGTGATGAAATGGAGAAGCGTGAACTGTTCAATTCATCGTATGATGATGAGTTGTATAATCAATGTTTTATGGTTGAAACAACGTTGATGTAAGTATTAGAAGTACAAACTCAATAAGAAATATTATTGTATTAATGTTTTATTTTAAGATTTGTCTAACAATTTTCTTTTTTGTTACAGCCAACAACAAGTTGGAAGAGGTATCAAACAAGGTATCACTGCCGATGAAAATAAGGTTACCAAGAAAGCAAAATTTGACGAAGGAGCTTCTACATCATCAATTGAAACCAATGACGTTGACAACAATAAGGTGGAATGTGATAAATGTCATGTTTATATTAATAAAAGGTATTTAAACAACCATTTAAAAAGCAATACACATAAAAATAATCTTTTAAAATCACATAATTCATTAACGAATGTTACAGTTGTTGAAACCGCTTTTGGCAATCGAATTTTAACATATAGAATTAATAGTAAAACACATCAATCAGGGCAATATTTTGAAACGCCGGAATCGTTTTTAAATTCATTAAAAATCGATATCTTATTTTTGATAAATGAATGTATTCAACAACACACAATTTGTAAAATAAACTTCATATTGCATGCTGATTTCATACAACAAACTAAAGATATTAAAAATACGTTTGATTTTCAAACGTTTAATTACATAATATGTCAAGGAGATGACTTAAATATTTTTTATTCATCATTAATAGACACAGTAGTCGGTAAAATTTGTCAATTTGAAAAAAAAGATAGTGGTTGGAGTCTTAATCAAATTAAATACATAGATATGAATGTTAACAAATTCAACCCCCTACGTGGTAGTTCATACATCAACCTTCCTCAAGATATTAAATCAAAAAAGCTGTAATCAATGTTAAAAATAATGATAATATGTGTTTCAAATGGGCATTACTCTCCGGTTTATATCCTGTATGTAAAAATGTAGATCGGGTAGCATCTTACGCAATTCATGGAAATAAATTAAAATTTACTGGTATTTCTTTTCCGGTTAAAATTGCAGATATATCAAAAGTAGAGAAATTAAACAATATTAGTATTAATGTTTTTGGTTTAGAGTATAATAAAGAAAAAAAGTGTAATTCTGTTGTAGGTCCTTTATATTTATCAAAATGTCGTACACCTAATCATATTAACCTACTATATATATCGAATGGTACTAACAATCATTACTGTTATATTAAAAACTTATCGCGATTAGTAAGTTCACAAATATCAAGACAACATCATGCAGTTTGTATATGTGATTCATGTTTACTTCATTTCCCATCAAAGGAAAGACTTAATAACCATCAACAATATGATTGCGCGCACATTTGTACAGAATTACCAAACGGTGTGGATTCCAAAAAGGATTGGTTTGGTAAAGCAACCTCAAATAATAAATTAAAATTTGATAAATTCGCGAAAAAGTTGGAAATGCCGTTTGTGATTTATGCAGACTTTGAGGCATTTTTGAATCCGATAGAATCATGTAGTAACGATCCATCCAAGCCTAGTACAATTAATATTCAAAAACATGAAGTGTATAGTTTTGGATATTACATTAAATGTTCATATGATAACAGATTATCAAAATATGAGACATATAGTGGGTCAAACTGTGCACAAGTGTTTATGAATCGCCTTTGTGAAGATGTGAAAGCAATAGTTAAAAAAAATAGTTTCCAAAAATGTCCTGTTCCATTATCAGATGAAGAGAAAATTAAAATTTCAAATTCAAACATATGTCATATTTGTGAAACTGAGTTAAATGAAGATCTTTTTTACGATTTTGATTGGCACACTGGTAGTTTTAGGGGTGTTGCACATCAAGTGTGTAGTTCTAAGTACAGAACCCCTCGTCATATCCCAATATTTTTACATAACCTCAGTCACTACGATGCTCATTTCATTGTCCATGCATTAAACCTCGATGATAACAAAGTTGAAGTTATTCCACAAAACAAAGAACGATACATATCATTTTCAAAACAGTTAACAATAAATAATCAACCAGTAAGTTTAAGATTCGTAGATTCACTGAAATTTTTATCGTGTAGTTTAGATCAACTAGCTAAAAATCTTAATGATGATCAGTTTACAGAATTAAAAAGGAACTATCCTAATAATGAAGATTTTTCACGTTTAAGACGGAAAGGTATTTATCCTTATGAATTTATGTGTAATAGTGATTGCTTGAAACATCCATCACTTCCTGATCAACACCAATTTTATAGTTCACTCACAGATTCAAATATTTCAAATGATGATTATAATCACGCAAAAGATATTTGGCAACATTTTAAGTGTAGTAGTATGTCTGATTATTCCAATTTATATTTAAAAACTGATGTTTTACTTTTGACTGATGTATTCGAAAACTTTAGAAAGCTTTGTATAAAAACTTATGGACTAGATCCTGCTCATTACTATACTGCCCCAGGTTTAAGTTGGGATGCAATGTTAAAATTTACAAAAATAGAATTAGAATTATTAACAGACTATGACAAAGTTGCTTTTTTTAAAGCTGGTATTAGAGGGGGTATATCTCAGTGTAGCAATCGTTTTGCTAGAGCAAATAATAAATTCATGGAAGATTATGATAGCGAAAAACCTAATTCATATCTCACATATTTTGATGCGAATAATTTATATGGTTGGGCAATGTCTCAATCTCTTCCTGTTGGTGGTTTTGAATGGGTAGATTCTAATACAGATTATAATATTTCGGATAACTCTGATTTCGGTTATGTTTTAGAAGTTGATTTGGAATATCCTGATGAACTTCATGATTTGCATTCTGACTTTCCGTTATGTCCTGAAAACATATGTGTGGGTAATACTAAAGAATCTAAATTAGTTCCTAATTTAAATAATAAAAATAAATACATCATTCATTACAGGAATTTAAAACAATGCGTTGAAATGGGGATTAAATTAATGAAAGTACATAGAATTTTAAAATTTAAACAGAGTTCTTGGCTAAAGAAATACATAGACTTAAATACTAGTTTGAGAACGTTAGCTACATCAAACTTTGAAAAAGACTTTTTTAAATTAATGAATAATTCTGTCTTCGGTAAGACTATGGAAAATATTGAAAAAAGAGTAAACGTTAAACTACTAACTCACTGGGATAATCGTGGTAAAGTTTTAGGTGCTCAGGATTGGATTGCAAAACCAGAATTCCATAGTTTATCAATATTTTCAGAACATTTAGTCGCAATACAATTACGGAAAACAAAGTTAATTTATGATAAACCGATTTATTTAGGATTTTGTATTTTAGATATATCTAAGACCCTTATGTATGAATTTCATTATAACTACATGATTAAAAAGTTTCATAATAAAATTAAGTTATTGTACACCGATACCGATAGTTTGATATATCAAATTTTTACAGATAATTTTTATGAGGATATAAAACCAGATCTACTTCACTATTTCGATACATCAGATTACCCGGAAAATAATATTTACGGATATCCAAAAATAAATAAAAAAAAGTTAGGTTTTTTAAAGATGAGAATAATGGTAAAGTATTGAAGGAATTTGTAGGGTTGCGATCAAAAATGTATGCCTTAGAAATAGAAGATAAATTTATAGCAAAAGCAAAAGGAGTTAACAAAAGTGTTACCAAAAAAATGAATATGGAAAATTACAAATCGTGTTTGTTTAATAAAAATGTATTATATTGTAGTATGCTTCGATTTAAGTCAATCAAACACACTATTTTTACACAAAAAATAAATAAAACATCTTTGTCATATAATGATACTAAACGATGTATTATGGACAACAACATTGATACATTGGCTTGGGGACATTATAAATTACGTTAAGTGTAATACTTTTATTTCTGTGTGTATATACAAAATTTGTTTTGATTGCAAAATTATGATATTACTATAATATTATATAATAGTTCATTTAAAATTTATTGTTTGATTGTAAATAGTGCAAAAAATAATTGTAGTTTTTATTTCTGATAAGTACTAAATGTATTAGAAATAGTATACAAAACATTCTGTTTTTCGCAAATTATATGTTTTAGGTATATAATTTTGTCAATATATAGTAATTTTACACCGACATTTTCATTTTTATTTCATCCCTTTAAAACTCTAGACGTGTGAAATGTATCACTTTATCCATCCGTTTACTGCTATTGTGGCAGGACCAAGTGGATGTGGGAAGTCAAATTTTGTAACAAATTTCATAAAATCAGTTAAAGAAATATGTAATTGTGATTTTAATCAGATCACATGGTGCTTTGATGAAATGCAGCCTTTATATAATTTACCAAATGTTAACTATCATCAAGGAATTCCAAATCTTAATATGTTTGATGGTGAAAACCCACACCTTATTATTATTGATGATCTAATGAGAGAGTCTGATGGAAGAATTGTGGATATATTTACAAAAGGTAGTCATCACAGGAATCTTAGTGTATTTTATTTAACACAAAATTTATTTCATCAAGGTAAAGGTCAAAGAGACATTTCTTTAAACTCAAGTTATATAATTTATTTTAAAAACCCTCGAGATAAAACTCAAATAAGATATTTAGCACGTCAAGTGTCACCAGATAACCCAAAATTCATTGAAGACGCCTACAGGGATGCAACTTTCGAAGCGCATGGATATTTAATGATAGATTTAAAACAGAATACAAATGATTTTTGTCGTATCAAGACAAATGTATTCCCATTTAATGGTTACTGCACAGTCTACGTCCCCACGAAAGAGTTTAAATACACCAAGAATCAAACAATTCAAATCATTTCTAAATGATGCATCGTCGACTCACCACGCATAAACATTTGCTAAACGCTTTGCATACGCTTAAACCAAAATATCAAAGAGCGTTACTTAAAACGTGTGATGAAGAAGAAATAAATTGTATTTGTGAATGTATTCATAACGTTTTACAAGGAAAGATACCTCTCAAAGATCAAGATAAACAAAAATTGAATAAACACAAAAATATACTCCGTAAACTGGTGCATAAGTGTACACATAAACTAAGAAAAAATATTATTATACAAAAAGGAGGGGCTTTCTTACCAATAATATTAGGTGCAATATTGAGTGGATTAGTAAGTGGACTAGCCAGTTAACATGGAAAATGCTAAGAAAATGATACTTATTGAACCTGGATTGATTGAAAAATTAAAACAAGAAAATAACTACTACACTAAATAAATACTAGTAACCACTAGTAATTTGTCTCGACTAGATATTGAAATGCAAAATATTATGAATAGTAAGACGGAAGACCGAAAGAAGTGGATGTTATATTTACAAACACTACAAAGATACCTTCACTTTACCGAAGAGGATCGTCAACCACTCAGATTACCAATTTATTCTGATACATCTAATGAAGATTCAAATGGATCTAAAATTGGTTTTAAAAATAAAGATAGAGATCTAAAAAGTTCAGTTGATGCTGAATCTTTGTTAGAGGAGAAAGGATCTATTAAAAGTATAGAAAGTGAAGCAAATCCACTGTATTCACCAACACAAATACTCAGTTTAATTCCAAAAACTTATAATAAAAAAGGTGAGTCATTATTAAACTTAATTGGAATAAGTAAAAGTAAAATACGTTGGGACAATGAAGGCACAGTCATAATTGATAATGAAAAAATTCCAGGAAGTAATATTGTTGATTTAATAAATGATTCACTTAGACCCTTAAAAAAAGTGATCCGATAGGGTGGGATAGATTTGCTAAAGCATTAAAAGATATTAAAGTACCACTTACTTATATTGGAAATCCAAAGAGATGTGAGTTTATTAACCAACTTCAAGCAAAAGATCTGAACAAAACCTCTGAGATTGAAGTTCAAGAGTTTTCTACACCGAGCAGTGGAGATAAAAGATCTATAACTAAAATACGTAAAAAGATCGATTGGGAAAAATGGACCCCGTACTAGAAGAAATTAACAGGATTTATTATGATCCATCTAACCCCGCTGGTTTTGGTAGTATTGATAAATTATCAAAAGCTATGAAGGAGAAAATGGATAAAAAGCAAGTAAAGGAATGGTTACAATCACAAGAAACATATACACTACATAAACCCATTCGGAAAAAATTCCCGCGTAATAGGTACATTCTATCAAACATTAATGAGTTGTGGCAAGCTGATTTAAGTGATATGCGAACTTATGCTCAATATAATGATGGTTTCAACTACATACTTTGTGTTATTGATGTATTTAGTAAATATGCTTTTGCAAGACCAATGAAAAAGAAAAACTCAGAAACAACTAAAGAATGTTTTGAAAGTATATTTACTGAAAGTAATTCAACACCTACTCACATACAATCTGATAAAGGTACAGAATTTATTTCAAAAGATGTACAAAAATACTTTAAATCCAAAAAGATAAATTACTATACCACTAACAATCCTGATATTAAGGCTAGTATTGTTGAACGATTTCAAAGAACTCTAAAAATGAAAATGTGGCGTTATTTCACTCATAATAATACTTATAGATATGTCGATGTTTTACAAGATTTAATATACTCTTATAATCACAGCATTCACTCGAGTATTAAGATGTGCCCATGTGATGTAAGTTCCAACAATATTATGACAGTTTGGACTAATCTTTATGATAGAGGATCAAACAAACTTTCTTTAGAAAATTCTAAACCAAATTTCAACGTGGGTGATTATGTTCGAATAACTAAATATAAACATGTTTTTCAAAAAGGATATGAATCCAATTGGAGTGATGAAATATTTATTATATCTTCAATAATTGATAGATCTCCATGGATTGTTTATACAATAACTGATTTACAAAATGAACCAATAGTTGGTACTTTTTATGAAAGAGAATTACAGAAGGTCACTTACAACCCCACCTCACAATATAAAATACATAAAATAATTGGCACTCGTTATTCGGGTAACAGAAAAGAAGTATTAGTGAAGTGGAGAGGTTATCCAGATAAATTTAACAGTTGGATTTTAGCTTCTAGTTTACAAGAAATATGAATAAAGAAAGTTTTTATTTAACTTTGCTCAGCAATAGTTCAATGGAATACTTTCCTGATAACAAGACCACAAATTTTTCAACAAAATTACCAAAAGCTATGAAATTAGAAGGTGAATGGTCGGTTGGAGTTGTCGAGTTTCAATATCCATGCACCATGTTTACTGTTCAAGATCATGAAAATGTTGTATACATCACAAAAACCATGATAATGCCTAATGAAGATAAACCATCAACAGTGTACTACAAAAAACATATTCCCGCTACCAACTACGATAACGTTGAACATATTTTAAAAACGTTAAATAGTATCAGAGAGAACTTGAAATTTCGTTATGATGAAATAACAAAATTTGTGTCTGTTTCTGTTTTGGATAAAAATATAACTTCCATAACATTATCACCCAAATTAAGTTTACAACTAGGTTATGAACCAAATACAAATCTCCTAGACAGAAATTTTGGGAAGTGTCCTGCTAATTTACACTTAGGGTTACCATCACAACTATTTCTATATTGCGATATTATCGATCCTCAGATTGTGGGTGATGTTATGACTCCGCTATTAAGAGTCATTTCATTAGATCCTTCAAAATACATTTATGGTGCGAATAAAATGCACATTTTCTCTCCACCTCACTACTTACCTGTTATGCGAAGAGAGTTCGATACGTTAGAAATAGATATAAGATCGAGCACAGGACAAAAAATCCCATTCCAGTTTGGAACCGTGTGTATTAAACTACATTTCCACAAATTATAATAATGTATTCTCATCAGGATCATCATAAATGTCCATACGAAAATTATTATTCTCATCAAGCTGGATCAGGAGTTGGAGTAATTTATAAGGGTTCACCATACCAACGTGGTCATGGTATTGGGAGCTTCTTAGGAGGGTTATTTAGATCAGTTTTACCTTTACTTTCAAGTGGTGTTCGAGTGGTTGGTAAGGAGGCATTAAATGCTGGAGTAGGACTTTTATCAGATATGGTTCAAGCCCGTCCTATGGAAGCCTCAATAAAAAATCGTCTAAAGCAAGTTAGTACGAACTTAAAACGAAAGGCTGATGACAAAATTGATCGATTTAACATGACAGGATCTGGGTATATAACTAAAAGAAAACGATTGGCCTCGTTCATTCCACCACTAACAGCGAAAGTGAAAGCTACGAAAAAACTTGGTCGAAAACCAAAAAACATCAAAGATATATTTTCAAATTAAGTATGTCTTTCCTTCATAATCATTCTTGTGAGTGCGTTAAGTCAGAATTAGATTTGTTTGCATTACCGTCTACACAAACAAGCATTGAAAATGGATTGTGGATTCATTATAAACCAATTTCATCTCTTGCTGATGATGGACCTATCGAGTTTCAAGTTCCTGGAACAGGCGATGACTACATAGATTTGTCTCATACATTACTCCACATAAAGGCAAAAGTATTAAATCAAGATTCAACAAACTTGATATCAGCTACAGCAGTAGCACCTGTAAATAATTGGTTGCATTCACTTTTTAGTCAACTCGATATCTATTTAAACCAAAAACTTGTGTCACCACCTAATAATACCTATGCTTATCGAGCATACATGGAAACCCTTTTAAACTATGCACCTGCTGCTAAACAATCTCATCTTACTTGTAGTCTTTGGTATGATGATACAGCAGGAAAAATGGATTCCACAGATGGTAAAAACATTGGATTTGTTAAAAGACAGGAATTAGTTAATGAAAGCAGGGAAGTAGAAATGATTGGTCATCTTCATGGTGATATTTTCAATCAAGATAAATTTTTAATTAATGGCGTTGAAATGAGTGTAAAATTAGTTCGGTCAAGAGAGAGTTTTAATTTAATTGCTGGATCAAATGATGTAAAGTTTAAAGTTTGCATTACGGATGCAACTCTTATTGTTCGAAGAGCACGAATTAATCCAAGTGTATTACTCGCACATCAGAAAGTTTTAGCTTCTACCA
>JAZHFQ010000337.1:0-13118 GCA_038387885.1 Spodoptera picta
AGTAGTGATGATTCACCGGTTCTGGCTCACGCGTTTGACAGGTCAAATCCGGGAGAATCAGTCGCACCAAACCTAAAAAAAAAAAAAAAAAAAAAAAAAAAAAAAAAAAAAAAGGTTTTGGCATGCTCTGATCACGTTTCTGCAGTCCTTTTTTGCGTAGGATGCGTGGTTCTGGAGTTATGCAAATCAATTGCAAATCCATTTATTGTTATCTCATTCATTTCCGGTGCTCCTGACCCTCATCAACGCTCCATTGTTATTATCTATACTTCGAACACCCTTTTGGCGTTCTTATCTATTACTCACTGGTAACCCTCATTATCTTTCATTTCCTATGTCATCAATAAAACACAATCATTCATTTTAATTTTCTAATTAATTTATTACTTTTTTCTACAAAATATGAGTGGAACATCTCATCCACAAAAATATCATTGTACAGTGTGTTCCCTGTAAATATGTTCGTAAAACTATGCATTGAACATCCCTGAAACTTAAATAGCAAATACATTAAGCAATATTCACCACAAACTGAAGTCCAATCATTCTGAATCCTATCAACATTCCAGTCCCATCTCTTACAATTCCTTTTCAAAAACTGAAGATGATATCGCTCAGGTGTTCGTCCATATGAATCAAAATATTGACCGATGCCATTCGCATCGATATGTACAGCTATCCAGTGTGACCCTGGTTTATCATCCGCATCCAAATTGCATATTATATACGTTGGTACATGTGTATACATAGGTAGTCTATTAGCAGCATAAACATTATTTTCTAGACTGACATGAATCTTTTTCATATGCTTTTGTAATTCTAGTGTGTCCATGATATTACTGTTATTAACAAATTATTACAGTACTAATCTATTCAATGGTTGTCATACGAATGTTCAATTATAGTGATTTGTAAATATTAAATATCGCATTCTTTTGGGAATCACAAAACAAGTTCATGCCTGTTGCGATGTGCGATAAATTTGTTGACTCATAGAGTTCAGATAAGAATGGTGCTATATAAGATCGAACAGTTGCAGTCATGCAGTCAGTCTATGGTCGTTTGACCACAGTGGATTGTGTACGTCTACCAATACTACTACGTTTGTGTTACTTACTTCAACGCATCAATGGTCATGGAGGTAAGTGTTTATTCTATTGACAAACTTACTTGTATTTCTGTTGTTGTTTCCTAACGTGTGTGTGTCAGATTAAGTGTAAACAAATTGATATTAACGTGATAACTCTGTTGTTGCAGAGATCATTCAACTTCGCAGACGATAATGAAAATACCTATAAACAGTATTACTACTCGCCACTCTCTCCCCAACACGAAGAAGAGAGTGATGACATCGTCGTTATTAACACAGACGATGGAGGAAAAAGGAAATCGCAACCGATTGATCAATTTTTTGAAGTGACACCAAAAATAAAAAGGAAGAAGCTGCTATCGTCGACTGTGGCACGAGCTGCTAGAGATGGCGTATCATACATCTCTACAAATTCTGACGACGGAGACCAAGCGACGCATCTCATAAAAATTGAAATGTATGATATGAAGAAACTATCCAAGATTCCAATTAGTGATCACTGGAAGCACGCTACCACGAGGATTAAATATTACGTAAAGAATAATAAGGATAGCATCTACGACAACACAAACGGTCTCGTATACAATATTACAAAGACAATAGCAGAAAGTGAAAAAGTTAAAAAATACTTTTTTAACAATGACACTCATTAGTGGATTAGTGAATGTGATTCTGTTTACTTAAAGTACTTCTGTGTACTCATTAGATTTTTAGATGACTTTCCTAGCAAAACACTTAACTGTTACTTACTGTGCTACATACTTTTTTCTTTATTATAAAAATGGAAAACTTCAGTGAAATATGCATCAGTTCTTTCTTTTCCGCACCCATTGAGGAGAATATAGAACAATCCAACAGTGAATTCAATCAGGAGCTGTCTAAAGTTTGTGATGAAATGGAGAAGCGTGAACTGTTCAATTCATCGTATGATGATGAGTTGTATAATCAATGTTTGATGGTTGAAACAACGTTGATGTAAGTATTAGAAGTACAAACTCAATAAGAAATATTATTGTATTAATGTTTTATTTTAAGATTTGTCTAACAATTTTCTTTTTTGTTACAGCCAACAACAAGTTGGAAGAGGTATCAAACAAGGTATCACTGCCGATGAAAATAAGGTTACCAAGAAAGCAAAATTTGACGAAGGAGCTTCTACATCATCAATTGAAACCAATGACGTTGACAACAATAAGGTGGAATGTGATAAATGTCATGTTTATATTAATAAAAGGTATTTAAACAACCATTTAAAAAGCAATACACATAAAAATAATCTTTTAAAATCACATAATTCATTAACGAATGTTACAGTTGTTGAAACCGCTTTTGGCAATCGAATTTTAACATATAGAATTAATAGTAAAACACATCAATCAGGGCAATATTTTGAAACGCCGGAATCGTTTTTAAATTCATTAAAAATCGATATCTTATTTTTGATAAATGAATGTATTCAACAACACACAATTTGTAAAATAAACTTCATATTGCATGCTGATTTCATACAACAAACTAAAGATATTAAAAATACGTTTGATTTTCAAACGTTTAATTACATAATATGTCAAGGAGATGACTTAAATATTTTTTATTCATCATTAATAGACACAGTAGTCGGTAAAATTTGTCAATTTGAAAAAAAAGATAGTGGTTGGAGTCTTAATCAAATTAAATACATAGATATGAATGTTAACAAATTCAACCCCCTACGTGGTAGTTCATACATCAACCTTCCTCAAGATATTAAATCAAAAAAAGCTGTAATCAATGTTAAAAATAATGATAATATGTGTTTCAAATGGGCATTACTCTCCGGTTTATATCCTGTATGTAAAAATGTAGATCGGGTAGCATCTTACGCAATTCATGGAAATAAATTAAAATTTACTGGTATTTCTTTTCCGGTTAAAATTGCAGATATATCAAAAGTAGAGAAATTAAACAATATTAGTATTAATGTTTTTGGTTTAGAGTATAATAAAGAAAAAAAGTGTAATTCTGTTGTAGGTCCTTTATATTTATCAAAATGTCGTACACCTAATCATATTAACCTACTATATATATCGAATGGTACTAACAATCATTACTGTTATATTAAAAACTTATCGCGATTAGTAAGTTCACAAATATCAAGACAACATCATGCAGTTTGTATATGTGATTCATGTTTACTTCATTTCCCATCAAAGGAAAGACTTAATAACCATCAACAATATGATTGCGCGCACATTTGTACAGAATTACCAAACGGTGTGGATTCCAAAAAGGATTGGTTTGGTAAAGCAACCTCAAATAATAAATTAAAATTTGATAAATTCGCGAAAAAGTTGGAAATGCCGTTTGTGATTTATGCAGACTTTGAGGCATTTTTGAATCCGATAGAATCATGTAGTAACGATCCATCCAAGCCTAGTACAATTAATATTCAAAAACATGAAGTGTATAGTTTTGGATATTACATTAAATGTTCATATGATAACAGATTATCAAAATATGAGACATATAGTGGGTCAAACTGTGCACAAGTGTTTATGAATCGCCTTTGTGAAGATGTGAAAGCAATAGTTAAAAAAAATAGTTTCCAAAAATGTCCCGTTCCATTATCAGATGAAGAGAAAATTAAAATTTCAAATTCAAACATATGTCATATTTGTGAAACTGAGTTAAATGAAGATCTTTTTTACGATTTTGATTGGCACACTGGTAGTTTTAGGGGTGTTGCACATCAAGTGTGTAGTTCTAAGTACAGAACCCCTCGTCATATCCCAATATTTTTACATAACCTCAGTCACTACGATGCTCATTTCATTGTCCATGCATTAAACCTCGATGATAACAAAGTTGAAGTTATTCCACAAAACAAAGAACGATACATATCATTTTCAAAACAGTTAACAATAAATAATCAACCAGTAAGTTTAAGATTCGTAGATTCACTGAAATTTTTATCGTGTAGTTTAGATCAACTAGCTAAAAATCTTAATGATGATCAGTTTACAGAATTAAAAAGGAACTATCCTAATAATGAAGATTTTTCACGTTTAAGACGGAAAGGTATTTATCCTTATGAATTTATGTGTAATAGTGATTGCTTGAAACATCCATCACTTCCTGATCAACACCAATTTTATAGTTCACTCACAGATTCAAATATTTCAAATGATGATTATAATCACGCAAAAGATATTTGGCAACATTTTAAGTGTAGTAGTATGTCTGATTATTCCAATTTATATTTAAAAACTGATGTTTTACTTTTGACTGATGTATTCGAAAACTTTAGAAAGCTTTGTATAAAAACTTATGGACTAGATCCTGCTCATTACTATACTGCCCCAGGTTTAAGTTGGGATGCAATGTTAAAATTTACAAAAATAGAATTAGAATTATTAACAGACTATGACAAAGTTGCTTTTTTTAAAGCTGGTATTAGAGGGGGTATATCTCAGTGTAGCAATCGTTTTGCTAGAGCAAATAATAAATTCATGGAAGATTATGATAGCGAAAAACCTAATTCATATCTCACATATTTTGATGCGAATAATTTATATGGTTGGGCAATGTCTCAATCTCTTCCTGTTGGTGGTTTTGAATGGGTAGATTCTAATACAGATTATAATGTTTCGGATAACTCTGATTTCGGTTATGTTTTAGAAGTTGATTTGGAATATCCTGATGAACTTCATGATTTGCATTCTGACTTTCCGTTATGTCCTGAAAACATATGTGTGGGTAATACTAAAGAATCTAAATTAGTTCCTAATTTAAATAATAAAAATAAATACATCATTCATTACAGGAATTTAAAACAATGCGTTGAAATGGGGATTAAATTAATGAAAGTACATAGAATTTTAAAATTTAAACAGAGTTCTTGGTTAAAGAAATACATAGACTTAAATACTAGTTTGAGAACGTTAGCTACATCAAACTTTGAAAAAGACTTTTTTAAATTAATGAATAATTCTGTCTTCGGTAAGACTATGGAAAATATTGAAAAAAGAGTAAACGTTAAACTACTAACTCACTGGGATAATCGTGGTAAAGTTTTAGGTGCTCAGGATTGGATTGCAAAACCAGAATTCCATAGTTTATCAATATTTTCAGAACATTTAGTCGCAATACAATTACGGAAAACAAAGTTAATTTATGATAAACCGATTTATTTAGGATTTTGTATTTTAGATATATCTAAGACCCTTATGTATGAATTTCATTATAACTACATGATTAAAAAGTTTCATAATAAAATTAAGTTATTGTACACCGATACCGATAGTTTGATATATCAAATTTTTACAGATAATTTTTATGAGGATATAAAACCAGATCTACTTCACTATTTCGATACATCAGATTACCCGGAAAATAATATTTACGGATATCCAAAAATAAATAAAAAAAGTTAGGTTTTTTTAAAGATGAGAATAATGGTAAAGTATTGAAGGAATTTGTAGGGTTGCGATCAAAAATGTATGCCTTAGAAATAGAAGATAAATTTATAGCAAAAGCAAAAGGAGTTAACAAAAGTGTTACCAAAAAAATGAATATGGAAAATTACAAATCGTGTTTGTTTAATAAAAATGTATTATATTGTAGTATGCTTCGATTTAAGTCAATCAAACACACTATTTTTACACAAAAAATAAATAAAACATCTTTGTCATATAATGATACCAAACGATGTATTATGGACAACAACATTGATACATTGGCTTGGGGACATTATAAATTACGTTAAGTGTAATACTTTTTACTTTTATTTCTGTGTGTATATACAAAATTTGTTTTGATTGCAAAATTATGATATTACTATAATATTATATAATAGTTTATTACATATTTAAAATTTATTGTTTGATTGTAAATAGTAGCAAAAAATAATTGTAGTTTTTATTTCTGATAAGTACTAAATGTATTAGAAATAGTATACAAAACATTCTGTTTTTCGCAAATAATATGTTTTATATAATTTTGTCAATATATAGTAATTTTACACCGACATTTTCATTTTTATTTCATCCCTTTAAAACTCTAGACGTGTGAAATGTATCACTTTATCCATCCGTTTACTGCTATTGTGGCAGGACCAAGTGGATGTGGGAAGTCAAATTTTGTAACAAATTTCATAAAATCAGTTAAAGAAATATGTAATTGTGATTTTAATCAGATCACATGGTGCTTTGATGAAATGCAACCTTTATATAATTTACCAAATGTTAACTATCATCAAGGAATTCCAAATCTTAATATGTTTGATGGTGAAAACCCACACCTTATTATTATTGATGATCTAATGAGAGAGTCTGATGGAAGAATTGTGGATATATTTACAAAAGGTAGTCATCACAGGAATCTTAGTGTATTTTATTTAACACAAAATTTATTTCATCAAGGTAAAGGTCAAAGAGACATTTCTTTAAACTCAAGTTATATAATTTATTTTAAAAACCCTCGAGATAAAACTCAAATAAGATATTTAGCACGTCAAGTGTCACCAGATAACCCAAAATTCATTGAAGACGCCTACAGGGATGCAACTTTCGAAGCGCATGGATATTTAATGATAGATTTAAAACAGAATACAAATGATTTTTGTCGTATCAAGACAAATGTATTCCCATTTAATGGTTACTGCACAGTCTACGTCCCCACGAAAGAGTTTAAATACACCAAGAATCAAACAATTCAAATCATTTCTAAATGATGCATCGTCGACTCACCACGCATAAACATTTGCTAAACGCTTTGCATACGCTTAAACCAAAATATCAAAGAGCGTTACTTAAAACGTGTGATGAAGAAGAAATAAATTGTATTTGTGAATGTATTCATAACGTTTTACAAGGAAAGATACCTCTCAAAGATCAAGATAAACAAAAATTGAATAAACACAAAAATATACTCCGTAAACTGGTGCATAAGTGTACACATAAACTAAGAAAAAATATTATTATACAAAAAGGAGGGGCTTTCTTACCAATAATATTAGGTGCAATATTGAGTGGATTAGTAAGTGGACTAGCCAGTTAACATGGAAAATGCTAAGAAAATGATACTTATTGAACCTGGATTGATTGAAAAATTAAAACAAGAAAATAAGGTTACTAGTAATTTGTCTCGACTAGATATTGAAATGCAAAATATTATGAATAGTAAGACGGAAGACCGAAAGAAGTGGATGTTATATTTACAAACACTACAAAGATACCTTCACTTTACCGAAGAGGATCGTCAACCACTCAGATTACCAATTTATTCTGATACATCTAATGAAGATTCAAATGGATCTAAAATTGGTTTTAAAAATAAAGATAGAGATCTAAAAAGTTCAGTTGATGCTGAATCTTTGTTAGAGGAGAAAGGATCTATTAAAAGTATAGAAAGTGAAGCAAATCCACTGTATTCACCAACACAAATACTCAGTTTAATTCCAAAAACTTATAATAAAAAAGGTGAGTCATTATTAAACTTAATTGGAATAAGTAAAAGTAAAATACGTTGGGACAATGAAGGCACAGTCATAATTGATAATGAAAAAATTCCAGGAAGTAATATTGTTGATTTAATAAATGATTCACTTAGACCCTTAAAAAAAGTGATCCGATAGGGTGGGATAGATTTGCTAAAGCATTAAAAGATATTAAAGTACCACTTACTTATATTGGAAATCCAAAGAGATGTGAGTTTATTAACCAACTTCAAGCAAAAGATCTGAACAAAACCTCTGAGATTGAAGTTCAAGAGTTTTCTACACCGAGCAGTGGAGATAAAAGATCTATAACTAAAATACGTAAAAAGATCGATTGGGAAAAATGGACCCCGTACTAGAAGAAATTAACAGGATTTATTATGATCCATCTAACCCCGCTGGTTTTGGTAGTATTGATAAATTATCAAAAGCTATGAAGGAGAAAATGGATAAAAAGCAAGTAAAGGAATGGTTACAATCACAAGAAACATATACACTACATAAACCCATTCGGAAAAAATTCCCGCGTAATAGGTACATTCTATCAAACATTAATGAGTTGTGGCAAGCTGATTTAAGTGATATGCGAACTTATGCTCAATATAATGATGGTTTCAACTACATACTTTGTGTTATTGATGTATTTAGTAAATATGCTTTTGCAAGACCAATGAAAAAGAAAAACTCAGAAACAACTAAAGAATGTTTTGAAAGTATATTTACTGAAAGTAATTCAACACCTACTCACATACAATCTGATAAAGGTACAGAATTTATTTCAAAAGATGTACAAAAATACTTTAAATCCAAAAAGATAAATTACTATACCACTAACAATCCTGATATTAAGGCTAGTATTGTTGAACGATTTCAAAGAACTCTAAAAATGAAAATGTGGCGTTATTTCACTCATAATAATACTTATAGATATGTCGATGTTTTACAAGATTTAATATACTCTTATAATCACAGCATTCACTCGAGTATTAAGATGTGCCCATGTGATGTAAGTTCCAACAATATTATGACAGTTTGGACTAATCTTTATGATAGAGGATCAAACAAACTTTCTTTAGAAAATTCTAAACCAAATTTCAACGTGGGTGATTATGTTCGAATAACTAAATATAAACATGTTTTTCAAAAAGGATATGAATCCAATTGGAGTGATGAAATATTTATTATATCTTCAATAATTGATAGATCTCCATGGATTGTTTATACAATAACTGATTTACAAAATGAACCAATAGTTGGTACTTTTTATGAAAGAGAATTACAGAAGGTCACTTACAACCCCACCTCACAATATAAAATAGATAAAATAATTGGCACTCGTTATTCGGGTAACAGAAAAGAAGTATTAGTGAAGTGGAGAGGTTATCCAGATAAATTTAACAGTTGGATTTTAGCTTCTAGTTTACAAGAAATATGAATAAAGAAAGTTTTTATTTAACTTTGCTCAGCAATAGTTCAATGGAATACTTTCCTGATAACAAGACCACAAATTTTTCAACAAAATTACCAAAAGCTATGAAATTAGAAGGTGAATGGTCGGTTGGAGTTGTCGAGTTTCAATATCCATGCACCATGTTTACTGTTCAAGATCATGAAAATGTTGTATACATCACAAAAACCATGATAATGCCTAATGAAGATAAACCATCAACAGTGTACTACAAAAAACATATTCCCGCTACCAACTACGATAACGTTGAACATATTTTAAAAACGTTAAATAGTATCAGAGAGAACTTGAAATTTCGTTATGATGAAATAACAAAATTTGTGTCTGTTTCTGTTTTGGATAAAAATATAACTTCCATAACATTATCACCCAAATTAAGTTTACAACTAGGTTATGAACCAAATACAAATCTCCTAGACAGAAATTTTGGGAAGTGTCCTGCTAATTTACACTTAGGGTTACCATCACAACTATTTCTATATTGCGATATTATCGATCCTCAGATTGTGGGTGATGTTATGACTCCGCTATTAAGAGTCATTTCATTAGATCCTTCAAAATACATTTATGGTGCGAATAAAATGCACATTTTCTCTCCACCTCACTACTTACCTGTTATGCGAAGAGAGTTCGATACGTTAGAAATAGATATAAGATCGAGCACAGGACAAAAAATCCCATTCCAGTTTGGAACCGTGTGTATTAAACTACATTTCCACAAATTATAATAATGTATTCTCATCAGGATCATCATAAATGTCCATACGAAAATTATTATTCTCATCAAGCTGGATCAGGAGTTGGAGTAATTTATAAGGGTTCACCATACCAACGTGGTCATGGTATTGGGAGCTTCTTAGGAGGGTTATTTAGATCAGTTTTACCTTTACTTTCAAGTGGTGTTCGAGTGGTTGGTAAGGAGGCATTAAATGCTGGAGTAGGACTTTTATCAGATATGGTTCAAGCCCGTCCTATGGAAGCCTCAATAAAAAATCGTCTAAAGCAAGTTAGTACGAACTTAAAACGAAAGGCTGATGACAAAATTGATCGATTTAACATGACAGGATCTGGGTATATAACTAAAAGAAAACGATTGGCCTCGTTCATTCCACCACTAACAGCGAAAGTGAAAGCTACGAAAAAACTTGGTCGAAAACCAAAAAACATCAAAGATATATTTTCAAATTAAGTATGTCTTTCCTTCATAATCATTCTTGTGAGTGCGTTAAGTCAGAATTAGATTTGTTTGCATTACCGTCTACACAAACAAGCATTGAAAATGGATTGTGGATTCATTATAAACCAATTTCATCTCTTGCTGATGATGGACCTATCGAGTTTCAAGTTCCTGGAACAGGCGATGACTACATAGATTTGTCTCATACATTACTCCACATAAAGGCAAAAGTATTAAATCAAGATTCAACAAACTTGATATCAGCTACAGCAGTAGCACCTGTAAATAATTGGTTGCATTCACTTTTTAGTCAACTCGATATCTATTTAAACCAAAAACTTGTGTCACCACCTAATAATACCTATGCTTATCGAGCATACATGGAAACCCTTTTAAACTATGCACCTGCTGCTAAACAATCTCATCTTACTTGTAGTCTTTGGTATGATGATACAGCAGGAAAAATGGATTCCACAGATGGTAAAAACATTGGATTTGTTAAAAGACAGGAATTAGTTAATGAAAGCAGGGAAGTAGAAATGATTGGTCATCTTCATGGTGATATTTTCAATCAAGATAAATTTTTAATTAATGGCGTTGAAATGAGTGTAAAATTAGTTCGGTCAAGAGAGAGTTTTAATTTAATTGCTGGATCAAATGATGTAAAGTTTAAAGTTTGCATTACGGATGCAACTCTTATTGTTCGAAGAGCACGAATTAATCCAAGTGTATTACTCGCACATCAGAAAGTTTTAGCTTCTACCACTGCTAAATATCCTATAACTCGTGCTGAAGTTAAAGTTTTAACTATTCCATCGGGTGTTCAAGGGAAAACTCTTGATAATATATTCTTAGGACAGGTACCCAAAAGATGTATTATTGGTTTTGTGAATAATTCCGCATTTAATGGTTCACTTACTAAAAATCCATTTAACTTTGAAAACTATGGTATTAACTCTTTCAGCTTATATATTGATGGTCAACAAATACCTTCCAAAGCTTTGCAACCATCTTTTAATAATAATATGTTTACATCAGCATATCATACTCTATTCTCGGGGACTGGTATTCACTTTCTTAATGAAGGAAATGCAATCTCTCGTGAACAGTATGCCAAAGGTTACTGTCTTTTAGCATTTGATTTAACTCCTGATTTATCAGCTAACTCATCAGCCCATTGGAATCTCATAAAGCATGGTAGTGTAAGATTAGAAGTACGATTTGAATCCTCACTAATACAAACAATTAACTGTATTGTTTATGCTGAGTTTGACAATATTATTGAAATAGATAAAAATCGAAATGTTACTGTAGACTATAGTAGTTAGGATTATAATGTGTGTTGTGTTTTAGATATATGTGTAATGCTTAATGCATTTTTGTGTGTGTGTAACTAAATGTAACATTATAAAATTAATAAAACAAATTATATGCAATATATTATTTTTTATTTCTTTATATACCTCCCCTATTTAATCTTAAACAAAACACTGTTCGAGTTTAAACTTTACATAAGCACATTGACTAAACCACTGAACATGCTGCTGCCAAGGATCATCGTCATCTTCCCAATCTTTTAAACCACCACCACAATGGAAACACTTGGTCCTGTCTCCATAGCCAGTATAAAAGAAACCGGCTTCTGCAAGATCTTCAGGCTTCTGCTGCATAACGAGAGGCCAGTTTTCGAAACTCATCAATCGTCTAGATTTTGAACTGAAAAATGGATATTCAGCTCTTAGGTACTGCATATTCTTCACTTTTTCTTCTCCAATCAATTTTGTAGTTTTGTTTTTCCATGAAGTGTTCTGTACACGTATACCGCACTCATCTCTTCCTTCTGCTATTGTTTTTCTCTCAGCATCACAAGGCGACAGCTCCTTGGATCTAATGAGTACACAGAAGTACTTTAAGTAAACAGAATCACATTCACTAATCCACTAATGAGTGTCATTGTTAAAAAAGTATTTTTTAACTTTTTCACTTTCTGCTATTGTCTTTGTAATATTGTATACGAGACCGTTTGTGTTGTCGTAGATGCTATCCTTATTATTCTTTACGTAATATTTAATCCTCGTGGTAGCGTGCTTCCAGTGATCACTAATTGGAATCTTGGATAGTTTCTTCATATCATACATTTCAATTTTTATGAGATGCGTCGCTTGGTCTCCGTCGTCAGAATTTGTAGAGATGTATGATACGCCATCTCTAGCAGCTCGTGCCACAGTCGACGATAGCAGCTTCTTCCTTTTTATTTTTGGTGTCACTTCAAAAAATTGATCAATCGGTTGCGATTTCCTTTTTCCTCCATCGTCTGTGTTAATAACGACGATGTCATCACTCTCTTCTTCGTGTTGGGGAGAGAGTGGCGAGTAGTAATACTGTTTATAGGTATTTTCATTATCGTCTGCGAAGTTGAATGATCTCTGCAACAACAGAGTTATCACGTTAATATCAATTTGTTTACACTTAATCTGACACACACACACGTTAGGAAACAACAACAGAAATACAAGTAAGTTTGTCAATAGAATAAACACTTACCTCCATGACCATTGATGCGTTGAAGTAAGTAACACAAACGTAGTAGTATTGGTAGACGTACACAATCCACTGTGGTCAAACGACCATAGACTGACTGCATGACTGCAACTGTTCGATCTTATATAGCACCATTCTTATCTGAACTCTATGAGTCAACAAATTTATCGCACATCGCAACAGGCATGAACTTGTTTTGTGATTCCCAAAAGAATGCGATATTTAATATTTACAAATCACTATAATTGAACATTCGTATGACAACCATTGAATAGATTAGTACTGTAATAATTTGTTAATAACAGTAATATCATGGACACACTAGAATTACAAAAGCATATGAAAAAGATTCATGTCAGTCTAGAAA
>JAZHFQ010000338.1:0-11672 GCA_038387885.1 Spodoptera picta
CCAGTTGTGTTGGGGACTAATAACATAAATAGTGAAAAGTAGGTGTTACATTGTACAGTGGAATTAGGTGCCGTAATGTGCACTACCCCTTCTGGGATAAAAAGGCGTGATGTTATGTTATTAGAGTAGATCAATGGTGCCATAGACATAATCTGAAATTAGCTAAGATGATTTTTTAAAGATGCAAAAACACTTCTCGATCACTTTATCTACTTACAGGTTTTGTATGAAAGTTTGCTATAATTATATTTTAAGTAAGCCAAGATGTAAAATCCTCAGACTGCAAAAATTACTCCTAGTCACTAATAAGGTCTCGGAGAACGAGCAGGAGAAGGAACGGGATGGTTTTTAGTCAGTAAGAGTCTGACAGTCCCTCCCGCCTCACCCAGGCGGGAGTAGTCATTCGATGATATTACCCCCTTAAAAAAAGCCACTAATAAGTCTTTTATAACCTATTTTCAAACCTATAAAGCTCTTTAGCAGTCATCAAGCTATTTAGATGTCATAAATCACTCGAGAGACGCAGTCCCCATTAAATACACGTCTTTTGATGTATGTTCTATTTGTACACCGTCGCTTATACATATAAATAAGTTCCTGATTAACAATATAATATTTGTAATTAAGTACCCATCAGGTACTCTCTGATACTTGCGTAGCCTTCACATCATCACACATGAACAGCCTATAAATGCCCACTGCTGAGCAAAGGCCTCTTCTCAGACGGAGAAGGTGTAGCATTATATTAAGCACCACGCTTCCCCAATGCAGGTTGGTGATTTCAAACTTATAATTATAAATTATAAGCCCAGGTTTCCTCACGATGTTTTCCTTCGCTCGCGATGTTTGTCAGTTGTGTCTAAATAGTCTTAGAAAGTAGATACGTTCACATAACTCGGAAAAAGTCACATTGGTACTTGCCGTTGGTAGGTTTCGAATTCGTACTCTCATGCATGAGAAGCAGGCGTCTTAAACCTCCGGGCCACCACGACATGTTGCTGTGTGGCCTTAGGCACAATTAAATGTTATCCTCAGGCAAAAACGAATTATTTTAAGTTTTTAATTAGGTATTACCATAAACTTAAAATACCTATAATAATTTTGTCAATTATTAGCTTGATATATATAATAATAAACAAATAAACTCACCAATTTACATGGTAATTAACATAAGGCTAAAATAAGTAGAAAAAATTAACACAACATAACATCACGCCTTTTTATCACTGAAGGGGTAGGCAGAGGTACACGTTACGGCAGTTAATGCCGCTGTAAAATGTAACACCCACTCTTCACTATTTAGGTTACGAATCCCGTGTAATAGGGGGTGAGCTTATTGCCATATACCGGGCACAATACCAAACTCCGTGCTACTACTGAAAAACCCAGTAATACTTTACTTCTCCTTCCGTCCGCGACCGCGCTGTAGTGTAGACGTGTGTCAACTTCGAATAAATAATTTTAGTTTTTAAATAATTCATGTGTGCAACTTTAATGCTTATATCCTCTCCGTAAAGTACAGTATCCATTGACCTTAGTGATTTTTGCAATAATAACACACTTCGCAATCTGTGCTAGGTGCGACTGGGCTAGAAGAAAGTGCCTAAATAGTTGCTGTCTTACTCTGGCACTACTGCGTATAGCACCGCTGGACTGTGATTGTGACGGTGCGCTGCGGCACACTGCAACTGCGAAAACCCTGAACCTCAGGTTATAGATTTTTTCATAACGCATTCTTTTTCACTTAAAAATATGGCGAAATATGTGAGATCGCCGAAGCTTGGTGTACACGCTGTATCAGATACAGATATACCTACTGCAGCTGCTACAAATCCTTCACCTTCCTTTATATCACAAAGATACAAAAGAGGAAGGCAATCATCTGAGGAGCAACTTAACTGCTTCAAAGACGATATCAAAATAATGCTGGACGAATGGAAAGACACTCAAAATACCCTCCTAAATAAGTTAATTACTGAAGTCACTGAAATAAAAAAACAAAATGCACACCAACGAAGAAATTGAAAAAAATTTACAATTTCTCAATCAAAAATACGATGATGTGCTAAAAAGGGTTGACTGTCTGGAAAGGGAACGTAAACAGCATTTGTCAAAGATCACTGAACTGGAATCCACAATTGAGGATATGCGAAGGTATACAAAATCGTCTTCTATAGAATTAAGAAATGTACCAATGTGCTCTGACAATGAAACTAAATCACATCTGATAAACCTGGTACAAAGTACTTGCAAAAAACTTAATGTGGTTGCACAGAAATCGGATGTAAGGGATGTCTCTCGAATCAATGGAAAGTCAGGAAAAAAGACAATAGTTGTCGACCTAAACTCAGTGCTGGTTAAGAACGAAATTATCCAGGGAATCAAAGCATATAAAAAACAGCATCCGAATAACCCACTCACAGCTGCTGACTTAGGAGTTCAGGGCCAACATACTCCAATTTATATCTCAGAAGCATTAACACCTAGGGGCCGACGTTTATTCTACTTAGCAAGAGACCTGGCCAAGACAAATCAATATAAATACTGCTGGACAAGCCTTGGAAAAATTTACTTGCGTAAGGAAGCAGAAGGACCACGTATTGAAGTTAAGGATGAACTACAATTAATTTCTCTAAGAAACGAGATGTGACTAGTTTTTGTTACATTCTTAATACTGTTCTATTTATGTTTAATTGTTCTACTTATTAACATTTATATTTTACTCTTTACAAATCTTGCTCTTAAAAACTTTCGTGTTATGCCAAATACTTGCCAGAAACCAAAATTAATCACTCCAACTTATGCACTCAAATACAATACCATACAGCAATACAAACGTATTCTGAACTTTCTTCTTATAACACATCTAATAATGCGGATGTAATATCAATACAGATTATCTTCACAATTTATAATAAAAAAAATTCGATTGTTTAGACAATGATAACTTAATAACCAATATAGATAATATCTTAGCTGGGCCATCATTTTTAACGGATCCGGCGTCTTGCAGAAGTCTGCTACTATCTCATACTAGTCGTAAAGACAACAATCTGATCATTCTATCACAGAATATCAGAAGCATTACTAAAAATTTTGCGGCGTTAGAAGTTCTGTTATCCAGACTAGATATAACATGTGAAATAATTATTTTAACAGAAACTTGGAATTCAAAAACTGCTCTATTCCCCTCTCTAACAAACTACAAGATAAATTACACGACTATAAATCACAATCAAAATGACGGAATAGCTATCTACACAAAAGATGAATTAGATTGCTCTGTGGAGGAGGTGTCGTTGGTTGACGCAACGTGCATGATGGTAAAGCTGAGTAATGATACTATGATATATAGATCACCATCCCACAAGAATGTAGACAACTTTATTAAATCTTTAGATGAATTATTAAGCAATTATAAAAATCACCATAACATAATTATCATGGGAGACCTAAATATAGATATTAAACTACACACTGACGATGAAAATTCTATTGATTACTTAGATTTATTAGCTTCGAATGAATTATTGGCAGGTCATCTATATAAAATAAGTGCTATGATCATGCAATGATCAAATCCAAATTTCAATCACTCACAATGGTTTTTCAATGTCCTATTACTGACCACCTACCCGTAATGACATGCATAACACTAAAAACTAAAATTAACACCACCCCAACTACTACCGTACAAAAAATAAATTTTAAAAACGTCGTTACTGAAATAGAACTAATAAACTTTAAACCTATTCTTGACTCACCTGATGTTGACTGGTCCGCCGAACAATTGGTATCGATTCTTAATACAGCAATCATGAGAAATTCTCTTAATGTTTTAGTACCAAAAAGAATACGTTGTATTAAACCGTGGATTACGCCTGGATTAGTGAGATGTATTAATAATCGCGACAGAATGCATTTAAAATGTAGAAAAGATCCTAATAATGACATCTTACACATAACTTACAGCAGATATAAGAACTTTTGCAATGACTTACTAAAACGATTAAAGCGTAACTATGAAAAACATCAAATTACTAAGTATGCCAATAATCCAAAAATGAAATGGAAAGTAATAAATAATATCACAAACAGAGTAAACAAGCAAAATCCATCATCTGAATTGTTGAAAATCTGCCCTACGCCCGAAGCATCTTTAGAAACCATAAACAATTACTTTACCACGATAGCACAAAAATTAGCTGACAATATTAAAATTAACAGCACCTCAGCGGATGAATTCAAATCCACACCATCTAATTCAATGGTCATGTTACAAGTAACAGAGCATGAAATTGAATCAGTGATTATGAACTTAAAAACAGACAGTGCTGTGGGATGGGACGGGATTTCCACGAAACTCATAAAAATGGTTAGGCATGTGGTTGTTTCCCCTCTAACACATATTGTTAATCAGTCAATTATTACTGGTAAATTTCCCAGAGTATTTAAAATATCCATAATCCATCCAATTCATAAATCTGGTACCAGAGACTGTGTCGAAAATTATCGACCAATCTCAGTTTTGCCTGCGCTTTCCAAAATTCTGGAAAAAATAATGAATAAAAGCCTAATCTCATATTTGGAAAAGCAAAAAATTTTATCAAGTAACCAGTATGGCTTTAGGGCGGGAAGGTCGACGGCTCATGCAGTTTCTGAATTATCAAATTTTGTGGGTACTCACATCGACCATAGAGATAAATGTGTAGGTGTTTTTCTAGACCTAGCAAAGGCATTCGACACAGTATCTATTCCTATATTGCTTAACAAAATGGAAAAAATTGGTGTTAGAGGGGTAACCTTACATCTATTTAAGGATTACCTGAGTAATCGCACCCAAAGGGTAAAAATAAACCAGTTTTGCAGTAAAGACACACCTATAACAATTGGCGTGCCCCAAGGAAGTGTGCTCGGACCGACCTTATTCCTTATATATATAAATAACCTTTGTAATATACAACTACAAAATTGTAAAATATTTGCTTTTGCTGATGACACAGCTCTAATTTTCTACGGTAAAAGTTGGGAAGACGTTCAGAACCATGTAGAAGTAGGGCTACAGACTGTATTGGCTTATCTTAATCAAAATCGCCTTTCCCTGAACGTGGCTAAAACAAAATTTATGATTTTTGCCAATTCCAAAAGAGTGTTAAATTCTGTTAAAAACTTTACAGTACAATTACATTCATGTGACATGTTTGGTAAAAAATGTAAATGTACAAATTTAGAGCGTACTGAAACCATAAAATATCTTGGCATACTTCTTGATGAAACACTCACATGGCGTCCATACATAGAATTATTAGAACAAAGAACCAGAAAACTCATGTATGTTTTTAAAATTCTAAGACACGTGGCGGATCGTGCGCTATTGAAAACGGTATATTTTGCTCTGGCACAATCTATTTTAACATACTGTATTACTTCTTGGGGAGGTGCACGTAAAACCCACCTTATTAAAGTAGAACGAGCACAACGGTCCTTACTTAAAGTCATAACCTCTAAACCTTTCAGATATCCTACATTTGATTTGTACACTGAATGCGATGTTTAAACTGTCCGGCAGTTGTTTATTAGGCAAAGCATATTGTCACAACATCAGAACCTTACCTTTAAAGGAACAATAACGTCAAGGCGAAACCATAAAGTATGTATAACCGAATCTTACAACACTTTCTTTATTAGGAAATTCCAGTGCTATATTGGCCCCATGCTTTACAATAAATTAAATAAAAAACTTAACCTTTATCCCTTAACATATTATTGCTGCAAAAAAGTTGTAACAGTCTGGTTAAAAAAACAAAACTATGAAGATATTGAAAACTTGTTTGTTGTTTTACAGTAACCAAGTTAAAAGTAGAGGTACATATATAACAGTAATAATAACTGGATACACTAGTGTTATAAAAGATAAAAGGAATCTGGTGTGTTGTTGTTTCCAATTTTGGTCTACTGTGCATGTATGTATTACTAGTTATAATAAAGTATGTAGATTAATACTAAATAAATAATTAACAAACACTAATTACTAGGCAAATTTAACTAATATCCAATTTTCGGGGAAAAGAAACAATCTTCAATAATCACTATTTATAATATGTATATAAATAAAACTTAAATTCTTATCAACATTAATCACACTGATGCATACACCACCTTACACTACACTTAACACATAATAAATAAAATAATAAAGTTATAAAAATATATACATAATATTATTATTATTATCTAAGTTCATTGTTTTAGTGGTTTAACTATACTTAAGTGAATTCATTCTGTGCGGGTAATTCATAAAAAGTTTGATATTGTGTACCTGTACAGTATGTTTTATTAGGTACCCTCCTGTCTCTCAAGGTTGTTTTATTGTATTGTCATACTCGTGCATTGGATATCAATGGAAATAAAACATTACAAACTATAAATTGTAAATAATATATTGTATCAATTGGAAGGAACTAACATCTAAGGTACAGGCTCGGCCTAGTTTAGATGTTAGTATTCATAAACTGTGTGTCTAAGGTTTTTGTTGCAATAAACACTTTTTATTTTATTTTATTTATTTTACTTTGCCCGACCCGGGAATCGAACCCGAGACCCCTTCCCCGGCAGTCGCACTTGCGACCACTCGGCTAACGAAGTCGTTTGTACCTGTGGGTACCTTAGAGACGGAGTAGTTTTTAGTCAATAAGAGTCTGACACTCGCTCTCGCCTCACCAAAGGCGGGCGAAGTCATTTGATGATTTTAGCCCTTAAAAAAGTGGGATTAAAAGACATGGCGAAACGTTCATTCAAATAAAGTATTACCTCTACATAACGATCATCAACGTACATAAGTGTTCTTCTTTATACATACACTTAGGACGTTTTCTCCTCGGCTCGTGTTATTACAACAGTAAATTATCAAAGGACTGGATCTGAGTGAAATCCTCTGCATGCAATTAGCAGAACAGCCGCTAAAAGCATCGGTTTATATCGTTACAATGCATACGTGAAGGATTTTATCTGCCCTGCAATCTGAAGCTCTAAAATGTACACATACGTCTGTCAGGCGTGTTTGAATGATTTAGTGATTCTTTGTTTTTTTATTTAGAATTGTGTGTGATTTCGTTCTTACCCCGAAAAGAAAAAAAAAAATCATGAAACTCTGAATTTCATAGACTAAAAACCAATTCGGTATCCTGTTTCAAAAGACGGGAAGGTGCGAGAACCACATCCTTCCACAGATTCTAAGTACTACCTAATTTGAATTGTCATTATCTAATAATATTGTATTTTTGTTTTAATATTTATCATTTCGCAGAAACCAATATTAAAAAGGATTTCCTACCAGCACTCCTAAAGAAATAGCATTAAGATAAAGTGAATATACGTCAGTTAATTGGTTAAATCAATTAAGTGAAACTATTGGTAAAAGCTGTGACATTTTTTGTATCTATCGTATTTAAACAGCGTAGCGTCATCTTAGCGCTGGCTACCGCGCGCATGCGCTTGCGCCACGGGTGGCAGTGCGCACTCAAACGTGGTGTTTTTATTAAATTACCTTAATTACACCTCTGTTTACTGCTTAATAGCTAGGAAATGGCACTATTGTCCAGTAACTTTACTAAATTAACCTTTCACTGGCTTTCTTTGCTATTTCTTTAGTTAAAAGCTTTTTTAAAAGTGGTCTGAAATTGTAAGTTTATGTTGATCTGTGTTATGAGTCAAAAATTCGACTCATGCGCCAGTCAACTGAGAGAATAGCAAACTTGGTGAATGGGAGCAACACTACCATTAGGCTATATCATGTATTAAAAAAAAAACTACTAACTTTGAGTTTTCCCTTCCTTGATCGACTATCTATCTTTAAATACCATTGAGCTCATAGCAATGAAGTTTAGTGCAGAAATTAAAAAAAAACAAGAGCGATATGTATTTCAAGTATTTGACATGCAAACTGACTAATAATTCATTCTCAAAAACATTAACCACAGTGAAGTTTGCGATCTTTGTTAAAACAATCACCATTTTAACCTGTTTCCGGCAGATAATTAAAAACTAATTCGCAGTTACAGGCAACAAAAGGCCATTAATAATGCTTTACAGACAAAGGATGAAACATTACGCACTTTTATCGCAGTCGGGTAAATGAACTTGTAAATAGTCTTTGTGGATGCCATTACATTTTCATTGCTTTACTTGCAACAATTATGAATGACATTATTGCTAATTGCAAGTCGTCAAATGATTTATGATTTTTTGGTTGATTAGTAAAATCATCTGCAAAGTAAGCCTATTGCCATATACAGAGCACATGTCCAGATTCCGTGGAATCTAACCCGAGACCGCCGGCAGTTGCACTTCCGACTACTCGGCTAACGAGGCAGTCTCTAATCTAGTCTAGTAAATATATTAATTAAAAAGTTGCATTTAACAAAATCATTACTATCGTAAGGTTTTTTTGTTGTTTTCGATGGCAAGTCACGTTGTTGCCAGGTGTGGAAAGAACTTCGCACACTTAACTAACACGGATACGACACGGCTCCAACCCAGCAATTAATTTGTTATTTAAATATAAACTTTAAATCGTATGTCTTATGGTACATTTCATAACGTCAATACAAAAGCCGATGGTGCGAGGCTGACATACAAGAACTTCAGCAGCAGAACTTTTACCATAGTCCACCAATTGCCCCTTTTTTGTGTGTTGTCTCTTTATTTAGTCTTGTTTTTGCTATTTTTATGTAGAACTTTAGTTGCTTTATTACTTTAAATCATAAAACTGCAAGTACTTATACCATCAGAGGCGTAGGACACGAAGGATTACTAAAACTGAAATAAGTTTGTGATTCTCAGTAACATATTTTTAAAATGTCTATGAGGGCTGTTCTGCTGACGAAAAATCTCCGATATCTCCTCAGCTTTCTAATAAGGTATACCATGCTAGGGTATTACAAGGATTCTCGGAAAAACTTGAGACAAAGATGCCTGAACGAACAACAAACTAGGTATCTGATTTGCTCAATAATATAGAGGTACAATTAAATCTCATTCATGACATGTGATTTCATCACAAAGGTTGCCCCGCGCACTTCAGAAGGAGTATCTAATAGTGACTAGAGACAAAGTATCTTAATAAATGGATGGGAAGAGTAGAGAAGTGGCGGCTAGCGGTTAAGTAAATTCGAAACAACGCCGTGCCGGAGCCGTGCTGGAGCCGTGCTGGTTAAGTGTGCAATCATCTTAAGGTTGCATAACATAACAATAGTTACACTATTTATAAGATAATTGCAATGGTTCTAAGTCAGTCCTTCTATGTAAACACATAAACAATATACGTATTTAAGATTTGTTTGCAAAATCTAATAGATTTTATTATTAACTACAGAGTAAAATTTACAGTCTGGAATTGTGCCCGGAATATGCCAATAGGCATACTCCAGGAGATGGTCGCCAAACGTCTACCCATCAAGTATAAAGAAAATATAATAAAAATAGGCTCACTCTCGTTACATTATACAGTAGCATTAAGTGCCGTAATGTGCACCTCTGCCTACCCCATCGGAGATAAAAAGGCGTGATGTTATGTTATAAACTTACAAATAAATATTAATGGTCACTTATTGTGTGCTCATTAATATAATAAGTCGAAGTTTAATGTCTTATTCATGTATGCTAATAGTGTAGGTGTGTGCGGGTTTGGTTGTTGCACCAATTACCTCGGTGCTCTTCCTCATCACCTTGTCATAGCCGACACAGTCACATACAGGAGCTAATCGATGTCACTTCTGGGCAAAAGTACAGAGAATATAATATGACTAAACGTCACCAGTTGTACTGTCTAACAATGTACACAGATTTATTGATAGCAGTTGCTTATTACGTTATATTTTCTTTTAAGATCTAAGAAAGTGGAACTATTACAGCGCCTGCTGTGTTTTAGTGAATGATATCCCCTGCCTTTTGAGGTCGGTAACGCACTTTTAACTCTTCTAGTACTCTGGGTGTTAAAAAATATGGCTGTATAGTTTCTATTATATCATGTACTTAGAATTAAAACAACAATTTGTGTAATTAAGAAAGATCAGCTACGTGTGGAAATCGAACTCACGACACGTTGCATAGCAGCCGGGTGCCAAACTGCATCAAACGTGCTGTCTGTTGGTTCAGTGGCTGCAAGGCTGACGAAACGAACTTAGATGCAAGTTCTATGCATAGATATTATGATTATCCTTACAAAACTGTTGAATAGTCTGGACAATTGGACATGTATCTAATCTATCTAGCATTCAGTAATAAAAGACTCATTCTTTAAACTGTTATAAATTAGGATCCACTATTTTCCACAAGCACATCTGCTTAACCTTTCACCAATACAGGCGTGAAGTAACAACGATAATTAGTTTGAATATCAAACAGTGCTCATATGTGTTATTGGATCAATTACCACCCTCTTCCTTGTACCCTTGCCATGGCCAATGAACCTTTAACACGATCGACCTCAACACGAGAAACGAATACCAGTCGAGAATCGTTTACAATCAGATTAATCGATTCGAGGTCAAGTTTTACTTTATAATGATTAAACGAGTCAAGGTTTATGAGTGTCGATGCATCAAACTGTTTGTTTCATTGAGTGAGCAGTATAAAATTTCCTATGACATGTATGGCATATTTGTAGGGCTTGGCAGTCTTATCTGCAGTGAAAAAACCTATGAGGCAATATTTAAATAAACATTGCATACTAGACAGGTGCTGTATAAACCACAATTGACAATTTCACAAGGCGCTTTAAAAAAAGCGTCCTTAATCTGTGGTAGGCAACGCATTCCTGATGCTTCTGATGCTACATAGACTACGGTATCCGTTTACCATCAGGCTACACTAAACTAATAGAAGAATCTTAATAATATGTGACTTACGAATATGTAACTTACATGTAGTTTTAGAATTCATTGGAGAAAATCATCCAATGAATTCTCCCGCCTTGGATGAGGCGAGACAGGATGTCAAACTCTTACTGACTAAAAACCATCCCGTTCAAACTCCTATTTTGAGCTGAAGCAGCTCCGGATACTCATGTTATCTATTGGAGGCGTCTTGATACCTCATTTCTGGAAGTAATTTTAAAAATATATATCAATCTAGAACATAAAGTGGTGACACGAGTGTCCAGCCTTACGCTTGCATACGTGACAGCAGACAGCAAGGCGCCTCACAATCGATACACATGCCGATAATTATTGTATGACACTCTTACGTCACCCCTCATCGAACGACTTTGAACGTATGAACGTACTCACATCACGCCGGGAAAGTTACTTGTATGAACAATCTCGATACATAGGTACTTTGAATTCATTATGACTTTAAATGGATAATACAGAGGGAAATAGAATATAACATTGTTGTATTCAAAGTCAAATCATTTACTAAGAAATTTCTTTAGAAATTAAAACAATCGATTAGATCCTGGCTGTCCCTCTATTGCGTAGAGAAACTATTGTACAGTGGAAAAGATCCAGTAAGAAACTCTATGGTTTACTCTATTTCAGTAATTTTCTTGAACTTTTCTTCTTGAATTTTCTGGTTTAGGTTATCTACATTATCTAAACCTTCGATAACTTGAGATAAACCTAACACCAAAGTTGATGAGATTGCTATCTCTTAAATAAGTCACTATTTAT
>JAZHFQ010000339.1:0-19047 GCA_038387885.1 Spodoptera picta
GTCGAGCCGGAGCCCCGGTTACCCGTTAGGTTCTCCGCGACAACCAGGGGAGTATAAGTGATAATTCTTGTAGTCTATCATTACACAATAATCAAAAGACCCTATTTCTTAAAATTATACATATCTGTCTGCGTGACAATTTGTTGATTACGACAACGAAAACAAAGAACACAAACAAAGAAATTTTACTAAATCTTTCTACTTTAGTGTAAACTTAGACGAAACTAGTCGTGTAATTAATGTGTAAAGCCCAATTTATGACTATTTCAAGCTTAAATAACTAAAAACTTGGATCTAGTCATTTCTTTGGCACCTACCTCCTACCTACATTCATAAAAAAAAATAAAAATCATCATACCAATATTAATTAAACATTTCAATTTAAACCTGTCCTTTTCCTTATTTTTCTTTCCTGTCTTGTTCTTACAGATATAATATACCAACTTCTCTCATTTCAAGTCATCTTCCCTGTCTTTTTGCTGTTCCTTTTTCTTTTATTTCAGAGTATCATCCCTATCAGTATGATGACCAGATCGAAGGAAATGGAGTGCAAACTGAGAGCAGCGCTAAAGGAATTGGAGTCATCCAAGCACCTGTGTAACCAACTGCTACAGGAACGGGACGATAGTGAAGTGGAAGTGACAAATATTATAAATAAAAACACTAATCTTAAAACTGAATTGGCTGAACTTCATATGTGTCACACAGACCTACTTGAACAACATGATATGCTACTCAAAAAGGTTACTACCTTCCAGCAGTGCACTGACACTCATGAACATGCTCTAACACGTATATCACAATTGGAGTATGAATTAAGAGAAGCCTACAAAACAATACATACATTAGAGGCGTTTAAACACTCAGTAATGTCGGACAAGACTCAGAGCTTATACGAAGAGTTAATTGGGAGTGGTTCTGGTGACACATGTGAGCCGGCCATTACAATAGACTTGACTGGCGATGATCCTGTCACTGTATCAACCGCATGCACCATGCTAAACAGCCACAACAAAATTAAAAAGTACATTAAACTGAATAAGACAATTAAAAAAATTAAAAAGAGGCACAATCTATCTAAACTAAACTTAAATTTAAGAAAACAAAAAGTTAAACTAGTTAGCGAAATTAAATCTTGCCATAATGAATTAGAAGAAAGTAGGGCTGTATATGACTTGGACATCCAAACTCTTAGACAAGAATTGTTACAGAGAGAATTATTCCTAAACCAGATGTTCCAAAAGTATGAATCCGCCCAATCTGAGATTAATAATCACATGATTGAAGCAGGTAAACTAATAGACTTAGTAACTTACAGTGCTGAGAGATATGAGTCTTTAGCTAATAACCTTTCTTGTAGTTGTACTCACACCCTGCCTCCTGAGCTGGAACACAATATACCTGTATCACATACGGTCACTCAACCAGTAATGACCAGCAATGCTAGTGTGTTCACTGACTACATAGGAGCAGGTATTGGGTCGCTCATTTCAAATTGCCTCAATTATAGTATAACAAATTACTGTTATAATAACATAAAGTTTGGTCAGATGATACAAAAAATAAAACAACAATGTATCACACAAACTCAGCCGGTAGTGTTGTTGATGGGTGATAGTACTGGAGTAAAGAAGCGGGATATAGTGGATGGAGTCAATGCTTTATTGAAACTAAAGATAGGAAACATAATAATGTGTGCTTTTCCGTATTCTGACAATTTGACAGAATCACAAAATAAAAATATACATTATTTAAATAATTTAATATTTATGCTGACATGTTGTCATAAAGACAAATTATTATTTTTTGACACTAACAAATTTGTTAGTGGTTTTAATTTGACCAAGGAATACATGTTTATTCCTAGAAAATGTAAAGTTTTACTTGCTAGTTTGCTAGCAAATAGTATTAATTTAGTTTATAATAGTTTAAGTGACGGATCTATATTATGTAGACAATCTAATAATATAGAGATTAGCTGTACTTATTATGATAGTACGAAAGAGACTCATGATTTGATGACAAATGTGGGTACTCTGGATAACTTTTTAAACTGAATAATGAGACAACAGAGGATAAAACAATTAAATACTACAAATGTTCCATGCATTGTAAAGGTATCTTCTGGCAATATATTTAAGTCTAAATCTATGAAAGTAGTACATAAGAAGAAAAAACAAGAAAAGTTGTTAACATTGTTTAATCAAAATATGCAGGGCTTTTCATCAAAATCTCTAGAAATTGAATTATTTTTAGAAAAATTTAATTATGATATTGTTTGTATTACTGAACATTGGCTGAAGGATTATCAAGTAGAATCTATAAATTTTAAAAATTATTGTGTTGGAAACTATTTTAGCCGTCAAACAATGATACATGGTGGTAGCCTAATTTTAGTTAACAATTCAGTGAAATATAAAGAAAGACAAGATATTACATTATTGTCAATAGAGCACACAATAGAGTTGTCCTGTGTTGAGCTGGATAAGCATATTGTAGTCTGTGTTTATAGACCTCCTATGTTACAAAATTTTAATAGTTTTAGCTCCGTAATGGAAGATGTACTGCACAAAACGTGTTCTAGTAGTAAATGTACCATAATATGTGGCGATTTTAATGTTGATTTCTTGGAAAATAACTCTATTTGTACTAACTTATTAAGTCTCTTCAAATCTTTTGATTTATCTAATGTTTTCCTTGAGCCCACCCGTGTAACATCCACCACGGCAACATGTATAGATAATATTTTTTGTAACTGTGATTATTTACATAAAGATGTTGTTAATAAATTATCATCTGATCACAGTGGGCTGACAGTCACCTTTAACACCATCACAACTGTTCAAAAAAGTGAAATTATGTTTAGACAGATCTCAAATAAAAAAATTGAGTCATTAAATCATAATTTAAAAAATGATTTATGCGGTCAAATGCGTGATAGTGAACACCCGAGTGAGATTTACGCCAACCTATTGTCAATTATTAAAACTCAATTTGATAAATTATTCCCTGTAAAACGCAAAAACATTAAATGTAAGTTGGTATTCTGTGACTGGGCTACACCAGGTATACGCATAAGTAGGGAAAGGTTATTTGAGCTTTACGGTATGAAACCATTTAATCATAGTGAGGCTTTTCACATTTATGTCTCCAAATATTCGAAAACGTTTAAATTAGTTTGCAAGCAGGCTAAAGCACTTTACATTACTAATAAAATTAAGACTGCAGAAAATAAAATAAAAACTACCTGGAATATAATTAATAACGAGACAGGTAGAAATAAATCCCGTAATGCTGAATTTAATCTAAATACTGCGAATGGACACATCAATTCAAATTTGAAAGTTGCCCAGGAATTTGAAAGTTTCTTTAAAAATATTCCGATAAAAACTACGGAAGCATTGAAATCATCTCCGACTCTTTCCGTCGAACTTCTTAAAAGTAATATCAAGGAGTGCCTTTCTGAGTTTCGATTTCAATACACAAACCCCCAAGCAGTAATTAAAGCGTTCAAAGAGATCAAAGTTAAGTCTACTGAAGATCTCTGGGGAATGTCTGTTAGGGTGTGTAGGTCTTTTATAGAGACTATAGCGCCTCATTTAGCTTTCATTTTTAATAAAAGTGTAGATCACGGAGTTTTCCCGGATTTAATGAAACATAGTAAAGTAGTTCCATTGTTTAAATCCGGTGATAGTGCAGAACCCAATAACTATAGGCCGGTCTCTATTTTACCAGCGCTCAGCAAAGTGTTTGAAAGGCTGATGCTTTCTCAGATGTTGCGTCACTTTAACATGAATTCTATCTTTCATGATCAACAATACGGATTCACCAAAGGTCGCTGCACTACTGACGCGGGAGTAGCTCTAATTAAGCGGGTGTTCGCCTCTTGGGAAGAAGCACGGGATGCCATCGGCATATTTTGTGATCTATCGAAGGCATTCGACTGTGTTGAACATGAGACGCTATTGCTGAAGCTGAAACACTATGGCATTCGGGGGACGTCGCTAAATCTGTTGAAATCATACCTTCAGGATAGGCAACTTAAAGTACAAGTAAATAAAGTAAATTCACAGGGTGCTAGCATATCTATGGGTGTACCGCAGGGCTCGATACTAGGTCCATTCTTATTTTTAGCGTACATAAATGACTTGCCCCATTTATTTAAAAATGAACCGCAGATGGTATTATTTGCTGATGACACTTCATTAGTTTTTAAAATTAATAGACGCACAAATAGTTATGACGACGTAAATAATGCCCTAATGCAAGTTCAAAATTGGTTTACATTAAATAACTTAGTACTAAACAATAAAAAGACAAAATGTATTAGATTTGTTTTGCCAAATGTTAAAAGCAACGAATGTGACATATTATTGAATGGTGAGAAATTAGAGTTTGTAAAAGAGACAACTTTCCTGGGAATTACTGTAGACGACAAATTGCAATGGGGTCCTCACATTATATCATTAGCGGGACGATTGAGCTCTGCAGCTTATGCTGTCTGGAAGATACGACAGTTAACTGACATTGACACGGCAAGACTGGTGTATTTCAGTTACTTTCATAGCATTATGTCGTATGGCATTTTGCTGTGGGGACACGCTGCTGACATTGAATCTATTTTTATCTTACAAAAGCGCGCCGTCAGAGCTATCTACAATCTAGGTCGTCGCGAATCTCTCAGAGAAAGGTTTAAGGAGATCAACATTATGACCGTTCCATGTCAATTTATCTATGAAAACATCATGTATGTTAGGAAAAACCTACAGTTATTTGGTAAAGTGTCTGACAGACACCACTATCAAACTAGACATGGGAATAGATTAAGTCAGCCAATTTCGAGATTAGCGAAAGTAAGTAAATCGTTCATGGGATTCTGTGTTAAATGTTATAATAAGATACCAGGCGATGTATAACAACTAAATGAATCCAAATTTAAATTATGTAGAAAGAAAACTTTATGTAGACAAGCATATTACAAACTTAATGAATATATAGAGGATAAAAATGCTTGGATGCAGGCTAGTCCGGCTCCACAGGATAACTAAAAACACTGTTGTTTTAATGAAATCGTAAATAATACAGCTATATTGCTAAATTGTATATATTTTTTAAATTATATAACCAATGTAAATGTGAGAGCCCTGTAATTAACTTAATATTAAATTAGATTAATAGAAGTCATTTGTGTCAGCTTGGAGTTGTCATGCTCACTCAAAGGTCTCATTGGCGGTGGCGCGTGCAGTGGATCGCTCGATTCCCTACAATATGGTTGAGTTGGGCGGTGCTGGTGTACGTGTCATGTTCGTGAACGGGCGCCGTCAACTGGGACTGGTCAGCTCCAGACTGTATTATTGTTCTTAAGGTTATTTTCTTTCTTGATCACTTTGACTGGATTTTGGTGTTACATTGTTCTCGCACAATCCAAACAGCAAAACTATGTAACTAGTAAATTGTATTGTGAACCTGATTGAAAAAGAGTAACCTCTGAAGTTTCTTGCTCGTTCTTCTCCATAGGAATCTACACCTTGGAATGAGCAAATAGCTTCACTTTTAATATTAATTTTATTTTGACGTTCAAAAGTGCCATTCTGGCCTAATTGAAATAAATGATTTTGACTTTGACTTTGACTTTGATTCCAATGCAGACAGGGGTGAAATTATGTATGTGTGAATGAATGAGAGTACTTCACTTGACGCAACTAAAACTGCCATTGTTGATTGACTCTGACTTTTGGACCCCATATTACTCAGACAAAGTATAATGGCGCTACCGTTGTTTTTGGTGACCAGACTGCGCAAATGTAGCAAGCGATTCATTTTCCAATTACTACAGCTATCATATATTGAACAACGAATAGTGTGATACTTGCTAATTCCCTATTGGATGAAAGACGGTAGCCCTCATTGCGATTTTGTTTTACGAAAATTATTATTGGTAGCACGAAGCTACTACTACTATTTTTATCCATCATATATTGACTGTTTCAGCCGAGTGGTTGCAAGTGCGACTGCCGGGCAAGGGGTCTCGGGTTCGATACCCAGGTCGGGCAAAGTACTAATGGTTTTTTTTTAATTCTCAGTGATAGCAGGAGTCTGAAATTGTGTTGTAGTCCGGTATATGGCAATCGGTGCACCCCCTATTACATGGGAGTCATAACATAAATAGTGAAAAGTGGATGTTACATTGTACAGTGGCATTAAGTGCCGTAATGTGCACCTCTGCCCCCCCTTCGGGGATTAAAGGCGTGATGTTATGTTATGTTACCTCTATGTTTCATAAAATGTACTCGTACAACGTACCTAAAATCGTATGACCTTTAAATAAACCCCAAAGTAATTCAGCCTTAAATTAAATTTTCCCAAATAGAATTACGACCAAATGAAATGTCACTGTAGCTTACTTACTTATTCTAGTTTATTTGTTAACATATTTGAAAATTAGACTCATTCATATGTTTAAAATGTATTTCACAAACCGCGAACAAAACAGCATGATTCACAACTCAAATTTACCTAGACCCTTATGACTTCTACAAAATGTGTCGTATGACTTAGAAATTTTATTCAACACTGTAGATTGCAGAGGTCTTGTAAAATGGCTGCCGAAGCTCTCCCAGCTATTAAAAGTTTGTCAATTTTGCGGACTATTAAAAGGACGAATAATTATGTTTTTAATGTCATTATAAAGCGTTTTGGTTTCGTTAAGGGAACTGTGGTTTTAAATTATATGAGTTTTCATAATGAAGTGCTGTTTTGATGGTTATTTTAAGCCCCTTTTCTGGTTTAACTAAGGGTTTAGGAAGATATCTCTATAGTTGTAAACCATGAGTGAATAGATAAGTACGTATATTTTTAAGTATGTATATTTTTTGAAGGCCCAATTACTCCCCTGCCCCAATTTCCCCAATCCCTGAAACCCCACAATCCTCAAAAGGCCGGTAACTCCTCTGATGTTCCAGGTGTCCATGGGCAACGTCGATTGCTTACGATCAGGTGATCCGTCACCTCGTTTACCGGCCTATTTCATAAAAAAAGAATATTAGTTCTATGAAATGATATAAGAACATAAGTACTTATAACAAAGTTAATCCTCGATTACAGTAACTATCAATAATGAAACATTCTCGTTATATGTTTAACCCACTGTGCTAGGTTCCGGCTCCTTTTCACAGTGGTGTGTTATTTTATAATAAATAATCTCGATAAATTGGCTATCCTACACAAAAGGAATTATTGAATTCAGACTAGTAGTTCTGGAGATTAGCGCGTTTAAACAAATCAAACTCTTAAGTTTTATTGAAATTTCAAACAAGATATATTGAATAAGACACATTCAAATTTAAGATCGTTCTAATCTCTAATCATTTCTAGTGCCTTCAGAAGTACAGACTAATCACGAATAGCGATTAAACTGTCAAATACCAAGCGGTCACCGGTGACCGCAACCTATTGTTCTATAATTGTGTCTGCAAAACCGGTACTCGACGAGTTAATTGGTTTTGCAAGTTCGTTGGTGTATGTATCAATGCACGATTGGATATGGATTCAACAACCAAACTCATTAGACTGTTATACGCACTTCTATTTCAGAACTCATACTATTACTAATATAACATCATAACATCACGCCTTTTATCCCCGAAAGGGTAGGCAGAGGTGCACATTATACCACTGTGCAATGTAACACCCACTTTTCACTATTTATGTTATGAGTCCCACGTAATAGGGGGTGAGCCTACTGCCATATACCAGGCACAATTCCAGACTCCGTGCTACTACTGAGAATATTTAAAAACCCAGTAATACTTTGCCCGACCCGGGAATCGAACCCGAGACCCCTTGCCCGGCAGTCGCACTTACGACCACTCGGCCAAAGAGGCAGTCAAATTTGATATTTCAAAACTTCATATTACTAATATGAAGTTTTGAAATATCAAATCTCAATCATATTTCGTTCAACACAAGTCTCGATTTCCCTCTACAAAATCAACAAGGCAGTTCCTCATTAACATTCCCTTTAATGCGATACTTCTATCCAAGTATGAATCATCACCATCAGCCATCAGGAACAATGGCTGTGCGTGACGTCACAATGGAACCGCTTAGCAGTGTCATCTCGAAGTATGCTCTACCAGTTGTTAGGCACGACGCTAATTAAGGAGTAAGGACTAATGAAGTTGAGCATCTTTCCCTTTGTTTCAATATTGTTGTGATGTGACCTTTTTATTGTGAAGAGTAAAAGATGAAATAGATTTTTTTTTATCAAAATATACTTAAAAATATAATACGCCCTGTATGAGCACTATAATACTAATGAGATATTTAATTAGCTAATTAAAAAGAAATGTATTGACTTTAGTTTCATTATTTTAATTTACTTGCTGAAGATATTAAGAGATTCTAGAGCAGATTCATCATAATTATCGATTTTATTGATATTTCAAGTTTTCTATATAGCATATAGCACACAATGCTAACTATGTATCGTATAATCATACCTATACGGACACATTTAAGGTTGAAACTGCTACTACCTACATTTACTATACAAACCTATAAGGGTGCGTCCACATCCGGCAAATGTGCCGCAACTGTGCATTTATTATTATTATTTTATACGCGCTTTCCTTGAGTTGCACTAAAGAAGCCCACCAAATCATTGCCGTAACTGCAGCTCGTAAACGGCTCGCGAGCTGCGCGGTCGTGGAACATTCACCAGATATGGGCACACCTTAAGAAAGACTGCGAGCCATTTGACTAGCACATTCCGATCACATCATTTATAAAATCATTATTACACAATTGAACAGCTTCTTTGTCTGTCATTAAATGCAGTATTATGTAAAAAATTCAATAGCAATGTCATTAAACAAAGATATTTAAAAAAGACTGATTATATACCAACACTAGTTATTTACACCACTTTTAGAGCTTAAGTAGTGAAAAATTCTTGTAGTAATGTCTGTATATTGAAATTTAGTATATTTTTTTGTAGTAATGAATTTATATTTGACTTCAGTATAATATTATTATTACGTCATTCTTTAGCACTATAATAAACATTTCTATCAAAACCTATGGTATAATTTACTATTAACAAAAAAAAACATCTCCATAACGATACAAGTTAAATACTCAATCACTATTAATATACATTCGTTGGCCGAGTGGTCGCAAGTGCGACTACCGGGCAAGGGGTCTAGGGTTCGAGCAAAGTCTAACTGGGTTTTTTAAAAAAATCTCAGTAGTCTGGAATTGTGCCCGGTATATGACAATAGGCTCACCCCCTATTACATGGGACTCATAACACAATTAGTTAAAAGTGAGTGTTACTTCTGTGTGCACCTCTGCCTACCCCTTCGGGGATAAAAGGCGTAATGTTTTGTTATATACATACACAATTTTCAGTAATAAAATAGCACTAATTAATGTAATCAAAGTAAAAGCACCTTTAGAACATCTTTCAATTTTCATTATCTATAAATAAATTACTATAAAAATATTTACGTTCACTGTTATCATAAAAACCACTTTGGAGCGCAAATTAAGTAAATAACTAAGAAAAATTGGCTGAAACTTTATACTATCAACTTCAAGTTTTTTTTACTTCAGATAGTACCTAAGCTGGAGTTTCAGTTTCCACTCAAACGTCTACTTAATGTCTAGACTTCAGACAAAAAACATTTCTTTACTTATTTACCGCTGCGAAGTCTTAAAAAAGCTTCGAGCAAAAATAGGTCTTATATCTATCTCACAAATTTTTATTTTAGGCAACCTTTTTTCTTTCCTTTTTAGTTAGTGCCTAGTACGGGTACCTATACTTATTTGTAATACTCAAAAGTATTATGTGAATAGTTATAGGTACTCGTAAAAGTATTTATTTACCTTAAGTTTCATTCACTTCAAAGCAATTTCTTTACCATAACTTATGCATCTGCATTTAAAAAAAGTGATATATTTTGTCATTTCATAAGGCATAGAATAAAAAAAATGTAATACAAGAAAATACAAGGTCCATAAAATAAAATTATCTTTCATCACGTGTTTAATGTTTTTTCTACCATCTACATTCATAAGACTATGAAACCTAGCTTTTGTAGTCATAAAACTAGAAAATTACTTAATCAGAACTATTACCTATAATATATGATATAGGTATTGGATATGTACATATATATGTATGACTGTATATATAACTATCTAAGTAAGTATTTATATATCCCGTTGATATCCATCCCCTAAATTTGGTCATACAAAAGTATTCTCTAAACATTAGAAATAAGGTCTATAATGTAATGTAATATTAGTGGAAAGCGGTCACCGGTGACCGCTTGATGATTTATGGGATATATAGTTATTAATTATTAATATATGCTTAGTCACCTGCCACTTTCATCTCTGCACCACCTTTAAGGTCGACTGTAAGACAATGTCTAAGGCATTAAATCCACTTGCACATGTAGTTTTGTACTAAGTCTGAATAAATTAAAAAAAAATACTTCCCTAATACTTCAGTACTGGCCGGATATTTCAGCCCACGCATTTTATGAAAAACTTACGCTATAAATGTTCTTAAGGAAAGAAAGCGGTCGTAAATGGTTTCAACGAGAACCCGACAAAATGGCGGCTTGATTTTTTAGTTTGAATAAAAAATATAATAATTTACTGACTCATTAACTTAGTTACGTGACCACTCAGGCTGGAATTGTAATTTTAAGGACCACGTGTAACTTTTATACAGTTTAATTTTAAATTATTATGTACTTGATACTACCACAACATTTAATATTGTAAACTGAATGCATTGGCAATAATTCCCTATAAATACGAGTCCATGCCAAATATGGAGAGTATCACTAATTCCTCTTTGCTATGTTGAGGGCACCCGTAGTTTAAAATTGTATATCAATACTAACTATGTACATGATAAATTGACAGTTTTTCATTGAAGCTGTCTTTCAATTTTACTTTCTAACTTCATAAATATTAATTACATAGACATGATACTTTTGGGAAAATATTTTCTTAAATACGCATTTTTTATCCCTAAATAAAAATTACAAGTAAGCAGGCGCGGTCTCGCGGCTCGTTAAAAAGAAATCCAGCAATTTGCTAACCTAGCAACGTTCCCGTCTTCATAAATTTTTCTTCTTTGAGCAATTTTCCTAGATAAGTATACAGTTATCCCAAATACGTACCTAATGCTTTAGAAAAATAAATTATTAAAAATCTGTCGAATCAAAAATGTACATGTTTAAGTTGTATGGAACAAGATTTTTTCTATAATAACGTACCTACGTACATTACATTAGACATAAACAAAGTAACTTAACTTATTACTAAAGAAGTTTTTAGAAAAACTCCAATATTTTTAACCGAAATCGAAACTGAGGTACCATGCTCGATAGAAACATTAGCAAATATTTGACCAAAGAGTAAATCGAATACCAAAATATAAAACGCTTTAATTAACAAAATACTGAATAATCAAACGAATATCAAAAGGGACTTCAAATAGAAACAACAGTTTCAATATTAAATTCAATTACGAGCATATACCTCGGCGTCCAAGATAAGACTCTTAAGGGAAATGGCTGCCACTTAATCCCAAGGAGTTGTTCCCGGATTTATTGCGCGCTATAAATTTACTCCAGACAAAGTTTCAACACCTTACGTATCTTCACTGTGAAAAAATCTCATAATACTTCTAGCTTAATTGGAGGAAATAATTAATTTCCATTTTTATACTTTAGCGCTAGATGAAATCAGGATAAATTTAATCTAAAAGAGGCTTTATAATAATGAATAAGATACGACTACCATTTTATATCAAAACTAGTTGCCTGAGCAAGCTTTGTCGGGTGATATTTCCTAATTCTCCGATGAATTTGTAATATTGACAAAAATACAAAAAGGAATTGTGCAAATTAGTGTAGCCTTCCGAGAGCTGTGAGCTGTGAGAGATCCGATTCTATACAATTTTTTTTATGGTATAAGCCGGTAAACGAGCTGTCGGATCACCTGATGGTAAGCAATCGGCGTCGCCCATGGATACCTGGAACACCAGAGGCGTTACTAGTGCGTTATCGGCCTTTTGGGGATTGGACAATATTGGAATATGTATCAGAGACATTGTAAAACAAACTTTTTTTAAAAGAGTAACGTTGGACTTTTTTGTTCGTTCTTCTCCACTCGTATCTACATTTTAGAACGAGCGCCTAGCTTCACTGACTGACAGACTGACAGACTATTACTTATTTTATGTTTGTTGACGTTTCAGAAGTACCAAATTCTGGTTTAAACTGTCAAACACCAAGCGGTCACCGGTGACCGCAACCTATTGTTCTACCTCTATAATTGTGTCTACAAAACCGGTACTCGACGAGTTAATTGAAATAAATGCTTTTGAGTTTGATATTATTTTGCCGGGCAAGGGTCCCGGGTTCGATTTCCGGATCGGACAAAGTATTACTGGGTTTTAAAAAAATCTGAATAGTACAGAGTCTGGAATTGTACCCGGTATATGGCAATACGCTCACCCCATACGCCCATCACATACTCTGGGGATCACACTCCCAGAGTCTGGCAATATGAACGTAACACTATGTTAAATAACTTAATTGTTTCGTCAGGTGTAGTTTATTACACGGACCTTGTGGAATCTAGAACGAATTTCCGTGCGTTTAGGCGTTTTTGCCATACCTATTATTGGAAGCAAGTATAACAGCTCACACTTAGTTTTTAGTCAAATTTCCGTGGTGCTTGGCGACTGGGCTTCACCCAGTTGTACAGTCTCTTCTTTGTGCCTTTAGGCTTAATTCATTCTGTCACCTGCAGTAATTCACCGAGGGAAGTGAAAACCATAGTTTTTTCTTCTTCTCCTCTTATAATATCTTCTGATTCACTTCGTTGCGGGAACCAAGACAGTTACTCATGTCCCTGGGACGCGCCGGACTTCAGTGTTCTGGTGTTTTCATGGTTGTATCTACTGTAGATCCTGGCTTACAGGAGTTGCAGCGGTTTTGGGAGGTTGTGGCGGACTTGTCCCAATAAAAAAAAATACGCTCACCCCCTATTACATGGGACTCATAACATAAATAGTGAAAAGTGGGTGTTACATTGTACAATGGCATTAAGTGCCGTAATGTACACCTCTGCCTACCCCTTCGAGGATAAAAGGCGTGATGTTATGTTATGTTTTAATCGAGTTAACCACGCAATATACTTGCAGAAACCAAAAATCAAGTCATGAACAAATATTGCCAAAAATATTTCAGCAGTCAAAGACTGTTACAAATATCCACTGATACTTTATCGGACCCTAAACCTGTCGAGCCATTAAGCCATTTAACAAAACGGTTCTCACGCAATCCTCGGCAGGGTCCAACACCAATTTATAGGGATTATAATTCTGAATAAGCTGTTATGAAGACCTTTTTAAAATACTTATAAAAATATAGGATTTTTAGGGGAAAATAATGGTGTGGAATAAAAATATTGTTAAAGATCTGTATTGAATCTGTATGTTCAGTAGAGAATAGTCATCTTGTATTGAATATGACGATACATGTAAACTTTTTTAACCAACTTCAAAAGCATGAGGTTTTGAGTTTGACCTGTATGTGTGTTTGTGAGCGATTATCTCATGATTGGCTGGAACGATTTTGATGCGGTTTTCAAAAAGTGGTTGTTACACTTAAGAGAAGTCGCGGAGAACCTAACGGGTAACCGGGGTTCCCGCCTCACTCAGGCGGGAGCAGTCATTTGATTATTTTCCCCCTTTAAAAAACGAAGGATTTATTACATTAATTAACCGACTTCAAAACCAGAGGAGGTTAAAAACGGGTTTTCTAAACATGGTTTATAAAAGAATTATTTAAAGTTAAACAACTGTCGTATTCTGTACATTTAACAGTTGCATCCAGAACTACCAAAACTCAAACACTAAAATGAACTCAAAATACATAATATAGAATCACATAAAGTTGTGTTCCCACACAACTACTAATTGCAACAAAATGAACATACTGTGCAGCACTATCCTACAATCTCAGTATACATTTGACAATGTATTACAATCTCTCTAATTTACTCAATGTATAACATTTACAATCTCTACACTTTACTCCACAATTTACTACTGCATAAACTGTGAAGATAATTGTTCCCGTTTCCCGGGAACGCGTGTGTATGTAGGTCCACTCGTGCACAACTCTAGTGTCTCTTATGCAACACCTCATCTGCACAGCGCACGGGATCTTGTGTGATGTGTCACTACTCTAGTGTAGGGTTGGGATGATTCGAGACGGGTTTAACGTTATGATGATTATTGTTTAAGATTTATTAGAATAAAGAAACCAATACGTTTTTAAAGTAGGCGTTTGTGTACATACATATGGACATATGATTATGTGACTCAGAATTAGTAAACGGTTAATCTTGAGTAGTTAAAGAATTGAATTTCGAGAATGGCACCGACTCAAAGTTTCTAATGCCATATTTAAAAAAATAAAATAAAATAAGGTTTCAAGTCTCCAGTACGACATTAAACAAAAATAAAATAAAGTAAGCCTTTATTATCGAGGTTATAAATTTACTATTAATTTAATATTATTATGCATCTATACTTTTATCCCAAGCTTGTCCTTCGACATAGGCCTCCTCTAAGGATTTCCAGTTTTCCCTATCCCTCCCATTTCTCACCCATTCTGGCCTAGATGCCACATTTACTAATCGATAAAACAATGAACTGACTCTGAAGGTAACATAGGATTTATAAATATTTTTTTTGATATTGAAAATTGAACCTTAGATGTAATAATAGGTTTATAATACCACTTTAAGTAACTCGAAACTTTATCGTATTGATGAAATAAACAAAATAACTCGAGCCTCTTATTTTTCCATCGAGTTTACCATGTACTTTCCAACCCTCACCATAACTCCTTAAACATTTAAGGAAAGCTTCTCAAGTCAATCAATTTCCCTTTGTTAATGGAATATTAAATCAAAATTCACCTTCATTAACCCACAAAGATTTGTACTTGTAATAGCTTCGAATAAGTAATTTGGATTTATGTACAACGGTTTTGTTAAAAGTAAATATTGTATTGCAATCAATTCGTAATATTTAAATGAATATTTCTTTATGGGATTGGCCGGTAAACGAGCAGTCGTATCACCTGATGGTAAGCAATCGCCGTCGCCCGTGCACACCTGAAACACTAGAGGTGTTACAAGTTTAGTGTGTTACCGGCCTTTAAGTGATTAGGAATTTGAGAATTATTGAGGTTACAGAGATCGGGGAAATTAGGGAGAGGAGATAATTCAGCCTCCGGTAACCTCACTCACACGACGAAACACAACGCAAGCGTTGCTTCACGTTGGTTTTCTGTAAGGCCGTAGTATCACTCCGGTCGAGCCGGCTCATTCGTGCCGAAGCATGCTCCCACACTTAAGTTATTATATTGACGGTAAATCACAGATTATTCAAATGCCTAAAAATTACTAACCGACCGGACCGCATGGTTGGTGCGGTGGCTGGGCAACTGGCTGCCGTGCAACGTGTCGCGGGTTCGATTCCCGCACAGAACAACACTTTGTGTGATCCACAAATTGTTGTTTCTGGTCGGGGTGTCATGTGTATGTGAACTTCTATGTTTGTAAAGGCACCCACGACACAGGAGTTGATACTAAAATGGGGTTAAGTTTTAAAAAAATAAAATAAAGGTGATTTCTCTACTCTATACATTCTTAAAAACAATTTGCTATTTGACTTCAAAATTACCTGATGATAGGTATGTATGAACTTTTCAACTAAAAAATATTCAGAAAGAAGTAACATTCATAAAAACACCAGGACGAAAAAAATCCCGAGGCAATTGCGACTAAAGCGAATAAAGATTTTCGCGTACTTCCAAAATATAGTCACGCGATTCTGAACTTTGTGTAAAGCAATAAAACATTACGAAAACGACAACAGAATATGAATAAAATTCTTTTGTAGGACTGCGAAAAATGTTCTAGATATTTTCACGTCCATTTTCAACCTATATTGGGTTATTTAGTGTCCATTTTTCAGTAACACGCTTTGGTTGAACGGAAAAATATATCATGACCTTAAAATCTGATACAGGCTTTGAGACCCGAGCTGTAACAGGGCCGGGCTAACGAACAAGAGGTGGTTTGAAATGTTAAAAGGTTATTTACTCGACCCCGCAGTCAAACCATTGCAACGGTTTTGTGGGGCTTAGATTATAAAATACTTACCTGTGTGATATAAAGATAAATAAAAAAATAAAATAATAATAAATAAATTTTGGGTTATTATTTTTTAATATCTCTTTCGAAAATTGTTTAAGAACACATTTTCTCTGTATTTTTAACACAAAACCTTTTTGATAAAAACCTAATGTTTAAAATACTTAGGTACTTAATTGTTTAACTCGACTAATTTCAAGCCATAGCAGGGGCTCATATTCATGAAGAGCATTAAGATATCTCACGAAAGTTATACTTAAATTTACAACTAGATGTTATAAAATTCCATAAAACAAATCAATAAACAAGCACACCATATTATTAAAACTCAGAATTAAGAATTCAACTAATGTAAGCCGCATTGAGCAAGCGTGGTGATTAAAATCGAGAGCCTTTTTGGTCAGTAGTGGTCACTTATAGGCTGTGTATGTGTGTGTGTGCGCGCGCGCGCGCGTGTGTGTGTGTGTGTGTGTGTGTGTGTGTGTGTGTGATATGAAGACTGACGTCCTACATTCTTCATTATTATATACTTCACTTAAATACCAAATCATTTTAATAAAAGAAAATCCAGTCTACTTTATTAGGTTTCTGTTCACCTTCATTACGGACTACATCGTCCTCCAAAATTAATTAAATCCTAGACTCAGTATTTAATATAGAAGCCCTAATGTCAAGGTGTAACCTACCTCGCATCGCGTGAACATCACCTCTTCAATATTAGACACAAAAAAGCACAAATAATATGAAAAAAAAAAGGTTTTTTATGGTATAAGCCGGTAAACTAGCAGACGGATCACCTGATGGTAAGCAATCGTCGCCGCCCATGGACACCTGGAACACCAGAGGCGTTACAAGTGCGTTACCGACCTTTTGGGGATAAGGAATTTAAGAATTGTTGAGGATTCAAGGATAGGGATGATTGGGGAAGGTGATGGGGATAATTGGGCCTCCGGTAACCTCACTCATACGACAAAAAACAACGGGAGCGTTGTTTCACGTCGGTTTTTTGTGAGCCCGTGGTATCACTCCTGTCGAGCCGGCCCATTCGTGCTGAAGCATGGCTCTCCCACACTTAGATGATATGATAATTGGTAAAAAAATATTAATTGAAATAAATCCTTTGGGTTCGTTGTTCTAGTGATCTAGGAGAGCATTATACTACACTAGATTAAATGATGATCTTCTACAAAATAGTAGCCAAACGTCAATCCGATTAATTATAAAAAGAAGTAAATTAGTCTGCCTCGTTGGCCGAGTGCAAGCAAGTGCGACTGCCGAGCAAAGGGTCTCGGGTTCGATTCCCGGGTCGGGCAAAGTATTATTGAATTTTTCAAAAATTCTCAGTAGTAGCACGGAGTCTGGAAATGTGCCCGATATATGGCAATAGGCTCACCCCGTATTACATGAGTCATAAACATCAATAGTGATAAGTTGGTGTTACATTATACAGTGGCATTAAGTGCCATAATGTGCACCTCTGCCTATCCCTTTGGGGATAAAAGGCGTGATGTTATGTTAAGTAAATTAGTCTACACATTACTAGTTTCACATACAGTCTAGATTTTTGTAGCAATTTGACTAAATCCCTATCTACATACTAAAGTCAACACTGAACACCTCTGTTTAACCCCTCAGGGACAATTAATCGTATTGTTACATATTATTGTGTACACGAAACCTTCCACACAAAACAGAACAAAGAAAATACATTGGGTATAATGTGAACATTACACTGATTGCCGTTTGTATCCGAACCGAGATTTTAATCGAATCCAGAGATTAATATTATCGTCAATTTTCTCTGTATCAACATTTGTATTACAATAATTACAAGCTTTGGGTTCCTGGTATAGACACTGGAGTTACAGATAATTACAATTTTCAAACAACACGTCATAACGAAGTATTGGGTAGGTATACCCTTTGATGGTACGTACTATCACAGAGCTATTCATTGACTGTATTGTTCAGTGTCAAATGAAACTTCACTTTTACCTTTACTTCAAAACTAATACATAAACGTTGCGAAACTCTAGATATTGTATTCTTCGCTAGGAATCTGATTTTAAATAACTATAAACTTTATTTACGTATCACGTTCCGCGCGCGCTTCAAATAGCCATCAAACCACCACGGATGGGGCCCAATAGTGCCGACACGGAGCCGCGGAGGACTTAACGGGCTGTAGGAGCTCCGGCTCGAAGGGCAGGAGTGGTTTTTAGTCAGTAAGAGTCTGACACTCCGTCCCGCCTCACTCAGGCGGGAGAAGGCATTCGATGATTTTCCCCCTTAAAAAAAAGTACACTACTACTTCTGCCTTCAAGGAATAACAACTGTGATTCATGTATACATACAAGCACACAGTACCGTTTAATTAATAAAAAAAAAGTTTATTTGGTATAAAAAGCCAGATTTTTACAAAATAAATCTAACTTTCTAAAGAACGTCTAATGTGTAAAACCTAAACTAGGTCCGTGTCCGTGTTTCAGGTTAAAAATGTGCTAAAATATTTAAAATTTACTAATATCTATTCCGAAAGTAAAAGTCCTTGCCTCAAAAAGTCCTACACCAAAATCAGGTCACTCTCTGTGATAGTACAATGTCGTAAGATCTAACCGAGGTCAGAATTAACTCGTCATAAAAGAGAATTCCTTCATACGGACCTTCATTCCACTGTAATAGTTTATTTATTGAGTTGTCATTCTTATAGCAAGGATATTCTCCTGTACCTCTATATGAAGCCTTGACTCAGTTACCCACAAAGATACAAGGATGATATTCAAA